>SJXQ01005067.1:140829-222461 GCA_006408695.1 Aepyceros melampus
CTGCTTTATTGACTATGTCAAAGCCTTTGACTGTGTGGATCACAAGAAACTGGAAAATTCTGAAAGAGATGGGAATACCAGACCACCTAACCTGCCTCTTGAGAAACCTGTATGCAGGTCAGGAAGCAACAGTTAGAACTGGACATGGAACAACAGACTGGTTCCAAATAGGAAAAGGAGTACGTCAAGGCTGTATATTGTCACCCTGCTTATTTAACTTCTATGCAGAGTACATCCTGAGAAACGCTGGGCTGAAAGAAACACAAGCTGAAATCAAGATTGCTGGGAGAAATATCAATAACCTCAGATATGCAGATGACACCACCCTTATGGCAGAAAGTGAAGAAGAACTAAAGAGCCTCTTGATGAAAGTGAAAGAAGAGAGTGAAAAAGTTGGCTTAAAGCTCCACAATCAGAAAACAAAGATCATGGCATCTGGTCCCATCACTTCATGGGAAATCGATGGAGAAACAGGGGAAACAGTGGAAACAGTGTCAGACTTTATTCTTCTGGGCTTCAAAATCACTGCAGCTGGTTACTTCAGCGATGAAATTAAAAGATGCTTACTCCTTGGAAGAAAAGTTATGACCAACCTAGATAGCATATTGAAAAGCAAAGACATTACTTAGCCAACAAAGGTCCTTCTAGTCAAGGCTATGGTTTTTCCAGTGGTCATGTATGGATGTGAGAGTTGGACTGTGAAGAAGGCTGAGCGCAGAAGAATTGATGCTTTTGAACTGTGGTGTTGGAGAAGACTCCCGAGAGTCTTTGGATTGCAAGGAGATCCAACCAGTCAATTCTAAAGGAGATTAGCTCTGGGTGTTCTTTGGAAGTAATGATGCTAAAGCTGAAACTCCAGTACATTCGCCACCTCATGCGAAGAGCTGAGTCACTGGAAAAGACTCTGATGCTGGGAGGAATTGGCGGCAGGAGGAGAAGGGGATGACCGAGGATAAGATGACTGGATGGCATCACTGACTCGATGGACGTGAGTCTGAGTGAACTTCAGGAGTTGGTGATGAACAGGGAGGCCTGGCGTGCTGTGATTCATGGGGTCGCAAAGAGTCGGACACGACTGAGTGACTGAACTGAACTGAATCCAACTTTTGGGTTTATGGGCTCTTGGTCTGGTTACTGGTGACCTTCAAGAGGGTTTGCATCAAGGGGGACCTTCTGAGACTGCCGCTGCCTCTTTCCCACCTCCTATAGAGAGCTTCTGCTGGCCCACACCTACACAGGAGACCCTCCGACACTAGCAGGTAGCTTTGCTTCAGTCTCCTGTGGTTGGGGGTTGGGGGTTACTGCTGCTTTTCTCTGATTCTTGGTTGACAGATTTTGTTTGTGACCTTCAAGACTGGAGGCTCCGTTTCTCCCAGTCCTGTGGAAGTCTTGTAATCAGGTCCCACTGGCCTTCAAGGTCAGATTCCCTGGGGATTCCCAGCCCCTTTGTTGGATCCCCAGGTTGGAAGCCTGACGTGGGGTTTAGAACCGTCACTACAGTGGGAGAACATTTTGGTATTATTTTTCTCCGGTTTCTGGGTTGCCCATCCAGTGGGGTTGTGATTTGATTTTATCATGATTGTGCCCCTCCTACCATGTCCCTGCAGCTTCTTCTTTGTCTTTGGACAAAGAAGATACTTTGGAGTATCTTTCTCTGGTGGGTTCCAGTGTCCTTCTGTAGTAGCTAGCTGTGATTATGGTGGTCTCGCAGGAGGATATGAGCGCACATACTTTATTCTGACGTCTTGAATGAAAGTCTTTTCTACTATCTTTTAAAAAAATTGTGAAGCATAGTTGACTTAAAATATTATGTTAGTTTCAGGTGTATAACATAGTGATTCAATGTTTTTATGGCTTATACTCCATTTAAATTACTACAAAATGTGTCCTCATCGCTTATTTTATACACAGCAGTTTGTGTCTCAATCCTGTATTCCTATCTCACCACTCCCTTCTTTTTTCACCCCACTGGTGACCACTAGTTTGGTCTGTATATCCATGGGCCTGCTTCTGTTTTGTTATATATGTTCATTTATTTTAGATTTTGGAGAATGAAATGGCAACCCACTCCAGGATTCTTGTCTGGAAAATTCCACGGACAAGGGAGCCTGGTGGGCGTCAGTCCAGGGGGTCGCAGAGAATCAGACACAACAGAGCATACAGTATGGTACATTTTAGATTTTAGGTTCCAAATATGTGTGATACCGTATAGTGTTTGTCTTTCTCTGACTTATTTCCTTAAGCATGATACTCTTTTGGATCATTCATTTTGTTGCAGATGTCACAATTTCATTCTTTTTTATGGCTGAGGGATATTCCAATTGTATGTACACATCACATTTTCTTTATTTATTCATCTGTTGATGGACACCTAAGATTGCTTCCATATCTTGGCAATTGTAAATAATGCCACTATGAACATTGGGGTGCGGGTATCTTTTCTAATAAGTATATTTCTTTTCTTCATTCATTTCTTTCCAGCAATGGAATTACTGGATCATGTGGTAATTCTACTTTTAATTTTTTGAGGACTCCATAGTGTTTTCAGTAATGGCTGCCCCAATTTACAGTCCCATCAACAACATATTAGGGCTTCCTTTTCTCTACATCCTTGCCAACATTTGTTATTTGTAGACTTGGTGATAGCCATTCTTACAGGTGTGAGGTGATATCTCATTGTGGTTTTGATTTCTATTTCTCTGATGATTAGTAATGTTGAGCATTTTTCTTATGCCTGCTGGACATCTGTATATCTTCTTTGGAAATACATTATTCAGGTCTTTTGCCCATTTTTTAATTGAGCTGTTTGGTTCATTTAATATTGAGTTGTATGTGTTATTTACATATTTTGGTTATTAGCCTCTTATTGGTTATCTTATTTGTCAGTACTTTTCCCATTTAGTAGTTTTTTTTTTTCATTTTGTTCATGATTTTCTTTGTTGTACAAAAGCTTTTAATTATGTCCCATTTGCTAATTTTTGCCTTTATTATTTTGTCTAAGGAAACAGATCTAAAAAAATATTGCTATGATTTATGTCAGAGAGTGTTCTGCCTTATTCTCTTCTAGGACTGTTAATAGTTTTAGGTCTTACATTTAGGCCTTTAATTCATTTTGGGTTGTTTTTATATACAATATGAGGATATGTTCTAATCTTTTTTTGCATGTAGCTGTCCAGTGTACAATATCATCTGAAAGGTCTTCATCTGCTGATTCTATCTTTTGTGTCTTTTCTGAGAGACTTTCTATTATCTGATTTTTTTCCTGGTTGTTTCTGTGTCTTTTCATGTGTAGTAATTTTCAGTTGCATGCTATAAATTTTATGAAAGATCTTCATCTGCTGATTCTATCTTTTGTGTCATTTCTGAGAGACTTTCTATTATCTGATTTTTTTCCTGGTTGTTTCTGTGTCTTTTCATATGTAGTAATTTTCGGTTGCATGCTATAAATTTTATGTCATTGAGGTGTATGCATGTGTGTGTGTGTATGTGGTATGTCCCCATATCTGTATGCATTTTCATTTCCTTTTGAATTAAAAGCTTGTAGATCAGGTCCATTAGTTCAGTGTTCACTTTTAAGCTTTATTTGGGTGAGTCTAGAGTGGACTTTACTTTGGGCTAATTAAATCCTCCTACTTTGGCCACCTGATATGAAGAGGCAACTCATTGGAAAAGATCCTGATGATGAGAAGGATTGCAGGCAGGAGGAGAAGGGGGCAACAGAGAATGCGATGGTTGGATGGTGTCACTGACTCAATGGACATGAATTTGAGCAGACTCTAGGAGTTGGTAAAGGACAGGGAAGCCTGGGGTGCTGCAGTCCATGGGGTTGCAAAGAGTCGGACACAACTTACCAGCTGAACAACAAACACCCTCCAGCTGATGCACAGCCCTTCTGAACTTTCCACTGAAAGCCCCATACTCAACACGCCTACTTGAACTCACTTATCTCCCAGCTAGGAGTGCTAGCTATATGTGCTAGGAATTGTTCAGCTTATGACTCCCAGGTAGCTATTCTTTGCCTGGCCTTATGGACTCTTATCCTAACAAGTACATTTTGGTGTCTGACCAGACTCAAGGATAGACTATGCAGATTTATGAGGCTCTATCTTTACATACTTTTCTCTTTGGCATAAATCTCCTCACAAATTCAAACTTCCTCATTCTCCCCAAACTCCAGTCTGTCTCCTAAACACAGTGATAATGCTATATTTTACTGTTTTCCCACTCCTTATGCCACAGTCTGGAGAAGGCAATGGCACCCCACTCCAGTACTCTTGCCTGCAGTCCATGGGGTCAGGAAGAGTTGGACACAACTGAGTGGCTTCACTTTCACTTTTCACTTTAATGCACTGGAGAAGGAAATGGCAACCCACTCCAGTGTTCTTGCCTGGAGAATCCCAGGGACGGGGGAGCCTGGTAGCTGCCATCTGTGGGGTCACACAGAGTCGGACATGACTGAAGCGACTTAGCAACAGCAGCATGCCACAGTCTATATGACATATTTATATAGGATATATACTATATAGGCTGTAATATACACGATAATATGTATATATATATGGAGTACATACTGTAGTATATGTATAGTACCTTTATGGTGGCTCAGACGGTAAAGCGTCTGTCTACAATGCGGGAGACCCGGGTTCGATCCCTGGGTCGGGAAGATCCCCTGGAGAAGGAAATGGCAATTCACTCCAGTACTTTTGCCTGGAAAATCCCATGGACAGAGGAGCTTGGTAGGCTACAGTCCACGCGGTCGCAAAGAGTCGGACACGACTGAGCGACTTCACTCACTCACTCACTCACCTTTATATAAAATGTGATCTTAAGGGCTCATTTCATTTGTTTTTTTTTTTTTTCTCTCAGAAATTGCTGTCTTCCCTCCCTGCTAAACAGTATCTGAAAACAGTTGTATCATATATTTGCTGCAGTTTCTTATGTTTACAGGCGGAAGGCAAGTCCATGGTGCTGCAGGCAGAAGTCCCTGCTAATTTAGTTTTAGTTCTGATTTATTCTTGTTTAAATGGGTGGATAGCTAATGGAAATTCTATGCAGCTGATTATGCAGGGCCTCTGAGATTTGAGCCTAGGTATTGACTCACTTGATGTAGAATTTTGACTAAGATTGGGCCATCCTGAATGACAGCAAGATTACTAGCAAAGAAAGATGAGGCACTTTTATTAGATTACTGTTTCATTAATTTAGCCTTTAGTAAAGTTTTAAAAAAATTCTTCAGTTTTTGTTATACCCTCTTGAATCAGATCCCATTATTTTAAATGTTTTCCTGATGTGAATTGGTTTAGCTGTATTGTTAATTACTGTATCATTTAAAAATATTAGGAGCATCATTTCTTGCTATTACAACCATCTATGCTGAGACTGGATCAGGTTTTGTAGTACCAAGTGCTTCTGCCAAGGCAGGAGTGGAGGCCTTGAACAAGTGAGTACTACCTTGTTAATCTTACATTACTGTGTGTATTGTAATCTAATAAGTACTCTCAGGTTAATCTTGTCCCTGAAGATGATGTGCTTTGAAAGCCTGTGTAACTAAATTCCTGCTTTCTTGTTTCTTTCCAGAGAAGACTAAAACAATGACTAATTTGGATTTGCCAGGAGGCATCGTGTCTCGTGAATAGGTCTTATTTTTCTATAGCTGCACTGTCCGTTAGAATTCTCTGTAGTGATTAAACTATTCTGCAGATCTGTACTATCCAGTAGCTACAAGCGGCCATTGAACTCTTCCATTGTGGTTACTGCGACTGAGAAACTAATTATTACTTAATTTTAATCACTTATCCAGTACACTGTATTATAAAGTTTGAGAAAAGGGCTGATAGGAACTTAGACTGGAGTGTCCATGTATCTCTACTCGTACCCTCTCTGACCTTCCTTAAATATGTTTTCATCCTTTTATTGTACTTGCCATACTCTTATACAGGATTAATAGAACTAGCACAGAAGTGACCGCTTATCAGGTCTTTCGGCTTTTTCTTAGCAGTATATGATTGCTTTTTGAATTTGTTCCCCATTGGACTTCCCCAATGTCTTTGTTTTAATGTAAGTTCTTATCGTTGCTTTTCTTTCTTATTGTAATAGCCCTATAATATGCTTCTCTGCTGCCAGTTTATTTTTTATTCACGTTCCCACCAGACTCATCTTTCTAACAATGTATGCCTGCTTGTTATAATTCCCTAGCTAAAAACCTTATATCATTTTTCTATTCATCTTTGGAATAAAAGCCAAAACTCAGTATGATATTCTAAACGGACTTGCCTTTGGCCTTTCTGTTTTCATTGGCTTGTTAGATCAATATTTATTGTGTACCTTTTGTGTACGTGTCACTTCTACTAGGTAGAGGGATATGGTAGTAATGGAAATAGAACAATCCTCATTCTTACCTGAGCTTGTATTCTTTTACCATTTTCCCTCTGCTTTAATCAGTGTTATTTCTGCGCTCTATACTTACTTAAACACATCATCCACTTTCATATATCTATGCCTAGATTGTGCTGTTGTTAGAATTTGTTATAATATATTTCACCTCCCTTCAGGGCTCTCATATCACCTCTTCTGGGATATTTTTTCACATTTCTTGAAGTAACAGGCAAGCTTGGCCTTAGAGTACAAAAGGAAGCAGGGCAAAGGCTAACATAATTTTTGTCAAGAGAATGCACTGGTCACAGCAAACACCCTCTTCCAACAACACAAGAGATCACTCTACACATGGATGCCACCAAATGGTCAATACCAAAAGCAGATTGATTGTATTCTTTGCAGCCACAGAGCCAAAGTTCTATGCAGTTAGCAAAAACAAGACCTGGAGCTGACTATGGCTCAGATCATCAGCTCCTTATTGCAAAATTCAAACTTAAATTAAAGAAAGTAGGGAAAACCACTAGGCCATTCAGGTATGACCTAAATCAAATCATTTATGATTATACAGTGGAGGTGATGGATGGATTTGAGGGACTAGATCTGGTAACAGAGTGTCTGAAGAACTATGGACGGAGGTTTGTAACATTGCACATGATGAAGTGACCAAAACCATCCCCAAGAAAAGAAATGCAAGAAGGCAAAATGGTTGTCTGAGGAAGGCTTATAAATAGCTGAGGAAAGAAGAGAAGCAAAAAGCAAGGGAGAAAGGGAAGAGTACACCCAACTGAATACAGAATTTTAGAGAAGAGCAAGGAGAGATAAGAAGGCCTTCTTAAATGAACAATGCAAAGAAGTAGATGAGGAAAACAGCAGAATGGAAGTGACTAGAGATCTCTTCAAGGAAACTGGAGCTATCAAGGGGCACTTCATGTTAGGTTGGGCACGACTGATGATGGAAACAGTAAGGACCTAACAGTAGCGGGAGAGATTAAGAAGAGGGAGAAAGAATACACAGAAGAACTATACAAAACAGGTCTTAATGGCCGGGATAACCATGATGGTGTCACTCACGCAGAGCTCGACATCTTGTAGTGTGAAGTCAAATGGGCCTTAGGAAGTATTCCTACAAACAAAGCTGGTTGGAAGCAATGGAATTCCAGCTGAACTATTTCAAATCCTTGAAGTTGATGTTAAAGTACCACGCTCAATATATCAGCAAATATGGAAAACTTAGCAGTGGCCACAGGACTGGAAAATGTCAGTTTTCATTCCAAACCCAAAGAAGGGTGATGCCAAAGAATGCTCAAACTACTGCACAATGGTACTCATTTCACATGGTATTAAGTGATGCTCAAAATTCTCCAAGCTAGGCTTTAGCAGTACATGAAATGAGAACTTCCAGATGTACAAGCTGGGTTTAGAAAAGGCAGAGCAACCAGAGATCAAATGGACAGCATTTGATGGATCATAGAGAAAGCAAGGGAATTCCAGAAAAACATCTACTTCTGCTTCATTGTCTGTGTTAAAGCCTTTGACTGTGTGGATCACAAAAAACTGTGGAAAATTCTTAAAGAGATGGGGATACCAGACTGCCTTACTTGTCTCCTGAGAAACCTGTATGAGGATCAGAACCATCAGTTAGAATCTTACATGGAACAAGTAACTGGTTTACAATTGGAAAAGGAGTACGACAAGGCTATATATTGTCACCCTGTTTATTTAACTTCAGTGCAGAGTACTCATGCAAAATGCCAGACTAGATGAATCAGAAGCTGGAATCAAGATTGCTGGAAGAAATAACAACAGCCTCAGATATGCAGATGATACTGCTCTAATGGTTGAAAGTGAAAAGGAACTAAAGAGCCTCTTGATGAAGGTGAAAGAGGAGAATGAAAAAGCTGTCTTGAAATTCAACATTCAGTAAACAAAGATCATGGCATCTGTTCATATCACTTCATGACAAATAGGGAAAATTGGAAGCTGTGACAGACTTTATTTTCTTGGGCTCCAAAATCATTGCAGACAGTGACTGCAGGCACAAAATTAAAAGACACTTGCTCCTTGGAAGGAAAGCTATGACAGACCTAGACAGTGTATTAAAAAGCAAAGACATCACTTTGCTGACTTAGGTCCATATAGAAAAGCTATGGTTTTTCCAGTAGTCATGTACAGATGTGAGAGTTGGACCATAAAGAAGGCTGAGCACTAAAGAATTGATGCTTTCAAACTGTGGTGCTGGAGAAGATTCAGGAGAGTCCCTTGGACTGTGTGGAGATAAAACCAGTAAGTCCTGAAGATAATCACCTATTCATTGGGAGGACTGATTTTGAAGCTGAAACTCCAATACTTTGGTCACCTGATGGGAACAGCTGACTCATTAGAAGAGACTCTGATGCTAGGGAAGATTGAAGGCAAAAGGAGAAGAGGGTGGCAGAAGATGAGATGGTTGGATGGCATCACCGACTCAATGAACATAAATTTGAGCAAACTCTGAGAGATAGTGAAGGGCAGGGAAGCCTGGAATTCTGCAGTCCATGGGGTCGCAAAGAGTCAAACAGGACTTAGTGACTGAACAACAATAACCCTTTGCAGCTTTAAAATTTTGTTTATTCTAATCTAATGAGAAGAGTAACACATTAATAAATGCCATTTGTGTTGTAGATTCTAAAATGAAGGTGCACAGAGAAGGGCATGGTAGACCATTTTTAATATATTATTAAAGTTATATAACTTCCCCACTAGGAGCTGTGTGCTCTGAGAGAAGAAAGCAGATCTTTTCATCTTGCTCATTGCTCAGCAAGATCTGGTAGATAACCAATGCTCAGTTCCTGCTGAACTACACAGTTCTCTCTTTTGAGTAGTTTTAAGGTACTTTTTAACATGTACACTAATAATACACATTTCTTTGGGAGACAAAATTGTATTTTACTCAGCAGTTTAAACTTAGTCTGAATAGAGATAATTACCATTTTTAAGGTCAAATGATATTGGAAATAAGAGCTTAGAACATGACTATTTTGACACCATTTGTATAAAATCTATATTTGTTTTGTCGAGATCTTATTAGATGTTTCAATTTCAAGATCATGAAATTGGGCCATGATCCTGTGCTGCTTTTTTGATATTATGTTACTACACGGGGTATTGCACATAGTAGATGCTCAGTAACTGTGTGTGTTCTTCCCCAGCCTGAGTTCCCATCAGCCCTCTTCCATACCTTGCAGCACACAGTCATACCACATAAGGTCTTTTAGGTCCTGGAGACTGCATGTTTTTATGCCTTTGTCCTTTATATCCACTGACCCACGTTCCTGGACAGTCTTCTCTTCTCCACCCTCCCTTCCAATATCTTTCATCCTCTTCTCTTTCACCCTTACTCCCACAAAAACCTCCTAATCCTTCTTCAAGTGTCAGCTCAGTTATCGCCTCCTGAAGGAAGCCTTCCCTCTTACTCCTGGTAGAGACGGGTACTTCTTCCTCTGAGTAATATTGGCACGTTTTACACAGTTTCCATCTTTTACTCGATGAAGGCACTTGTAATGTTGCAGACACTGTGATCTAATGTACTATAAGTAAAGTTGCATTGAACTTTATAAGTGCAGGACTGAACTCCAGAAAATGTGAGGAAGGGACATGATTCTCTCAGTACTTTATGCTAAATAATGATAGCCTTTTAAATATGTATACTGATATTGGTCTTCATACTAAAATATGAATGGTGGGTAGTCTAGCATAGTGCTCAGGACACTAAAATGTAAATATTGTATAGTACAGAAGAGCGTGATTAAGGGCACAAACTCTTGCGCTAGACTGCTAGAAGTTGACTCAATAGCCATATGACCTGGAGCAAATGCTTTATTTTCTCTGTGCCTCAGTTTCCTTGTCTGTAACATAGGGAATAATAGCAGTACTTACCTACTGGTGCTGTAGTCTCTGGCATGTAGTAAGCATGAAGTCAGTCTTGGTTAATAGTATTTGTAATTTATAGTATAGTATTTTAGAAATCCGTACTGTTTGCTTTAATTTTTAGGTCTCTTGCAGCTGAATGGGGTAAATATGGAATGAGATTCAATGTGATTCAACCGGGACCTATAAAAACCAAAGTAAGTTTTGGTTTGCTTATGATCACATTTTGAGTGATTAAGAAGTGGATGATTAATAGATGCATTCTGAAATATGCAGCATTTTCCAAGGATACCGGAGTTTGGAGCCCTGGTAGAAGGGAAGAGGGTTTTGGTATTATCCAATATCAGAAATCGGAGAAGGCGATGGCACCCCACTCCAGTACTCTTGCCTGGAAAATCCCATGAATGGAGGAGCCTGGTGGGCTGCAGTCCATGGGGTGGTGAAGAGTCGGACACGACTGAGTGACTTCACTTTCACTTTTCACTTTCATGCATTGGAGAAGGAAATGGCAACCCACTCCAGTGTTCTTGCCTGGAGAATCCCAGGGACGGGGGAGCCTGGTGGGCTGCCGTCTATGGGGTCGCACAGAGTCAGACACGACTGAAGCGACTTAGCAGTAGCAGCAGTAGCAGTAACATTAGAAATAAGGAGCTGGGAAAGAAAATAGTAGGTACACAATTCCTTCATAAGGTCTATTTCAGTGTCTTAATATTTCTGGGATCTTCTATGCCTTGAATTTTGGCATTTTGTCTGATTTGCTTTAATTACTTATTATTATACTTCTTATTTTTACTATATTTTACAGATTCTTACTTTGATGTCCTTTTTTTAAAAATCATGGAAATTTAACTATATTTTAAATTTAAGAGATGCTTTCTAAATTTATCATATAAGCTTGGTCT
This sequence comes from Aepyceros melampus, assembly GCA_006408695.1. Taxonomy (NCBI): domain Eukaryota; kingdom Metazoa; phylum Chordata; class Mammalia; order Artiodactyla; family Bovidae; genus Aepyceros; species Aepyceros melampus. The sequence continues at coordinate 152,013 of SJXQ01005067.1, forward strand.
TATATGGAGAAAATAGGTAGCATTTTCTTTGAGTCATATCTGTGCCTTTTCACTTTAAACACTCAGTTATGCATGCCATCTAATTCCCATGTCTCTGGGATTAAAAATTCTTCTGATAGCATGCATTTTACCTGTAGTCAGATATTTATTGCAATTCATATCATCACTTATGCTGTTACAAAAAAAGTTCATAGGTTCTCTGTTCTCTCACATTATCCCAAATAACTTCATTCTCATATCTTTTTGTTTTCATGTAAAGCAGGAATTTTTAATCCCACTTGGAATGTTGCTTTGAAGGCCCAGGTGAAGTTTGCTAACTTTAACTTAATAAACTGAGGGGGCTTCCTTGGTGCCTCAAACGGTAAAGAATCCACCTGCGATGCAGGAGACGTGGGTTTGATCCCTGGATCAGGAAGATCCCCTGGAGAACGGAGTGGCTACCCACTCCAGTATTGTTATATAAATGGAAAATAATGCTAAGGAACATTTGCCTTATGGTGGTTCTGGGTTGTTAAATATTAACATGAAGATGGTTGTATTAATTAAGTAGTTCGAAGGGTGGAAAATAGAAAAACTGCCTAAGTGAAACTTGACTGAATGTCTTATTTGTTTGGTACTTAAATTATAAAAAATGATGAAATTAATGGAAAAATAATTCAAATGCACATATTAAAATACTTGATTCAGAGTATCACTGTGTTAAGCACTGTCTGAAAAGGACTAAACAGTCATCAAAATTTCATTCTAGGACCTCAATATCTAGGAAAGTTCATCTGCATTTTATTATTTATTTAACATATATTTACTGAGTGCCTTCTGTGTGCAAAGGTGCTGAGAAAGATATAAAAATAGTTGTGACAAAATGTTTGCCATCAAGGAACTTTAGTCTAGCAGTCTAGGTATGAGTTTATGCAAATGACAAGCATATAATTTTAAAGAAATTAAAAGAAAATTAAAGTATGGAAACTCTGTAGCCAGCACTGTTAGAATCAGGTTTGAGACCTTTGTCTATGATTTTCTTTGTATCTGTCTAGGGAAAGCTGAAGGACTCACAAGGAGCCTGTGTGTGCTTGCTCTGTCTCATGTCTGTGTTACTGAAAGAATTGTCACCCAGACTTCCAGGCACTAGTAGAGGAAAAGTCAGTGATGTTTATTAATCAATGTGCACGCATACTTTGGGCTTCCCAGCTGACACCACTGGTGAAAAAACCCACCTGCCAGTGCAGGATACATAAGAGATGAGGGTTCGATCCCTAGGTTGGGAAGATCCCCTGGAGGAGGGCATGGCACCCCACACCAACATTCTTTTCTGGAGAATCCTCATGGACAGAGGAGCCAGGCAGGCTACAGTCCATGGGGTCACAGAGAGTCAGACACGACTGAGCAAACTGTCACACACTCAAGAGCACACGCATGCATACTTTATCTTGGTCTGCTCCTTTTCATCATTATCAGAAGGCAGAAATTGTTTTGCAGATTTAGTTATGGTTTTTCTCTCTCTGGGACCTACTTGAACTTGATATTACTACAGTCTGGTTTTCCTCCTTTCCTATAATTTTGAGAAAAAAAGGAGAAGGAAAAAGAATTTCCTCTTAAATATTTTCTACTTGGGTCATTTTTCTGTGTTAAATCAAATGACAGTAGCCCCCTTACTTCCATCACACTAAACTTGTACATATTTCAGAGTATTTTTGTATACATTTTCTCATTTCTCAGGCAACAATTTTGTGAGATAGCTGAGACAGGCACCCTCATTTTACTTATGAAGAAACTAGTGTAGAAAGGTTATATGTTCTAGTGGTTTTTTAAGGGTCAATATTAGGCAAAATGAATATGGAAGAATTTGGCAAGGAGTAAGATATGAACAGGCTGCCTTAGTAACATTCCGTTTATTGCAAATTTATTTCTTAAATAGGATGTTTTTTTGTTTGTTTTGTTTTGTTTTGTTTTAAAAGCAACCTATCTATTTTCTTAACTTCTAAGGGTGCCTTTAGCCGTCTTGACCCAACCGGAGCATTTGAAAAAGAAATGATTGACAGAATTCCCTGTGGTCGGCTGGGAACTGTGGAAGAACTTGCAAATCTTGCTGCTTTCCTTTGTAGTGATTATGCTTCTTGGATTAATGGAGCTGTAAGCATAGTTTTCTCTCTCAACACTTTTGGGAGGTGGATTTGGGGTGGAGAGGTGGATTTGGGGTGGGGAGGTGGATTGTGGAACCAATCCTGATGATGTTGAATGTAAATATGATTTAAATTATTTAATTAGCTGTATTTAGCATGTTATTTACAATATAGAAATACTAATATAGTTTAAGCTTATGGAGTTGATTCATTAATAAATTAATTTTATTAAATGCAAATAACTCTAGTAGACATGCCTTTAAGCTGATCTTTAAGATTGGGTAGAATTTGAAATCATAGAAATGGTGGAGAGAGGATTTTTAAGAGAGTAAATCAATTTGGATTTAATCGTCAGTTTTGTCTTTAAAACTTGTGCTTGGATTGAAAGTGTCAAAGAGATATTCTGACCAGTTAGGAGGGAGAAGTGGCTAATGGTTCAGAAAACTTTTTAAAAGAAGTTAATTTCACAGCTTTTATTATCATTTTTTAGGTAATTAGATTTGATGGTGGAGAGGAAGTACTCATTTCAGGGGAATTCAACAGTCTGAGGAAGGTAATGCCATTTTGTGAATATAATACAATATTAACAGTGAGGATACTAAGCTTTAAAAACACTCAAGAACCTCATTAAATTGACTTTTTTCTTTTTGTGGTAGGTCACCAAGGATCAGTGGGACTTAATAGAAGGACTTATCAGGAAGACCAAAGGCTCCTAAGACTACTCCAGCCTCATCTTGGTTATAATGGAAATTATGCAGACTATCTATAATGATTTGAATATTTTCAGGTCTAATAAATGGTTAATTAGCATGCATTCCAGGAATGTGTATTAATGCTAGGCCAATGGTAGGTAGATCTTGTACATTAAAAGATAAATAAGATGGGATATTGTCTCTTCAAAGAATTTTTAAACAATAAAAACAGGAAAGTGAAAGACTATTAATAGAACTGAAAAGTGATTAGAAGTGCAGAGAAAGGGACAGATATTTGCACCTGGAGAAAATCAGGAGAAACTTAATGGTGGAAGTAGCATTTAAGTTACATGTTGAAACTATGTCTTTGGTGACAGTGTCTAAAAGAAAACAGAGGATTTACAATAAATCTAATAATGGACTCTGTCTTTTCAGTGTATTTCCTTTTCATTGTACTTATAAATTGTCTTCTTTAACTCAGTATTAATTCAGTTTTAACTCAGTATTTACTGTTAACTTAGTATTAATTCAAACAAGTTTTTGCCAGGACCTATTTTGTAACCAGAAGTTTTATTTGGTGGTAAGAATAAAACATGAATAATCTACAGCATTTGTACTCTTAAAACTCATTATCTAACAGGATAGATAAACTTGTAAATAATTATTTATGATTGATTATGATAAATATTCCAGCAGGGTTATGGAGGGGAAATAATTCATTCTGTTTCTAGAGTTTAGAAAAAGTGATGCCTAGTAGATAGCATTTCATCTCAGCGTTTAAAGTATATGTTCTCTATGACTTACAATTATCAGAAGGGAAGGATGGGGTGGGGAGGAATAGACTGGGAGTTTGGGATTGACATGTATACACTGCAATATTTAGGATGGATAGCACAGGGAACTCTGCTCGATATTCTGTGATAACCTAAATGGGAAAAGAATTTGGAAAAGAATAGAAAAAAAACTTTTTTAATAAAATGCTTGTTTTGAAAAAAATAAAATTACTAGAATAGGAAATGCTAAAAAAATTAAGTGTGTATTCTCTGTGTAGAAAAGATGAACAAAGCTTATAAAAACTTTTCGTGTATAATTTCATTTTATTCCATATTTAATTTGATTAATTTGTCATCCTAAGAATCAAATAACAAAAAATCCACAGTTTAAGTTTATATAGATATAATTTTGAGTTTATATTTTAAAAAAGTATTTTGCTTTCATTATTGTTGTTTAGTCATTAAGTCATGACTGACTCTTTTGGGACTCCATGGGCTGTATAGCCCTCCAGACTCCTTGTCCACGAGATTTCCCAGGCAAGAATACTAGCATGGCTTGCCATTTAGGAATCATTCATTATATGCTCGGCAGACTGACTTTCCCCATTGCATAAGTTACTAAGAGAGGGCACCAGTAGCTTCCATCTTACCTCCTGCAAAGAGGAGGTAAGAATCTAGTTTTCCTGTTTGAACTTATATACTATAAACCTGATATATAAATCCTTATTACATTGACATTTAATTATATGCATTAATTACATTAAATTGTGTACATAAATGGTTTAGAATGAGTATCCTTTACATGTATGATAACTGCCTTTTACTGGGGCCCCATATCTATCTCCATTTACCTTTAAGAATAACCATTTCCTGTCTTCTATCCACATCTTTCTTCTTTATTTTTAAATTATCAATACTTATTATGGTGTAGGAAAAAAAGTGACAGTAGTTACATAAATGACCTTTTATAAGTTTCATCACTCTTATTTTCTTCATGATAAAATTCAAAATTGCAATATCTGCTTCACAGGGTTTTTATGAGGATTAAGTGAGAGAACTAAAAACACCGTGTTAAGCGTCAAGCACACAAATGAAAGAAAAGGCCCTTCTGTTTTTCTACTCTTTGATTTTTAAGAAATTATTATCGTAAAAAATGTGAGACTACAAAAGAATAAAAAATTTGTAAGTTAACTTCCTAAAGCAAACTTCTGTTAACATTTTGGTATATTTATTTTCAACTTTTTGCCTTTTTTCATTTAATCTTTATTTTTTATGAAAGTAATTTGTTTATATAATTTATATAGGAAGGAGTACACTGAAATCCCCACTCCAAAGCTGTCTTCCCATGTAACTATCTTCAGTTCTTTTAATTTTTTTTTTTCTGGAATTACATGGGATCGCAAAGAGTTGGCATGACTGAATGACTAACATGCTTTGGGCTTCCCTTGTGGCTCAGCTGGTAAAGAATCCACCTGCAATGCAGGAGACCCCAGTTCGATTCCCAGTTTGGGAAGATCCCCTGGAGAAGGGAAAGGCTACCCACTCCAGTATTCTGGCCTGGAGAATTCCATGGATTGTACAGTCCATGGGGTCACAAAGAGTCGGACATGACTGAGTGAATTTCACTTCTGCTTCATTGACTATGCTAAAGCCTTTGAATGTGGAGATCACAACAAACTGGAAAATTCTTCAAGAGATGGGAATACCAGACCACCTTACATGCCTGCTGAGAAACCTGTGTGCAGGTCAAGAAGCAACAGAACTGGCCATAGAACAACGGACTGGTTCCAAATTGGGAAAGGAGTATGTCGAGGCTGTATATTGTCAGTCTTTTTAACTTATACACAGAGTACATCATGCAAAATGCTAGACTAGATGAATCACAAGCTGGAATCACGATTCTCAAGAGAAATATCAACAACCTCAGATATGCAGATGATACCACTTTAATGACAGAAAGGGAAGAAGAACATCACCTCTTGATGAAGGTGAAAGAGGAGAGTAAAAAAGCTGGCTTGAAACACTACATTCAAAAAAAAAAAAAATAGAAGGGAAAAAAAGTGGGAACAGTGACAGATTTTATTTTCTTGGACTCCAAAATCACTGGACAGTGACTGGAGCCATGAAACCGGAAGATGCTTGCTCCTTGGAAGGAAGGCTATGACAAACCTAGTGTGTATTAAAAAGAAGACACATCAATTTTCCAACAAAAGTCTGCATAGTCAAAGCTATGGTTTTCCCAGTAGTCACGTATGGATGTGAGAGTGGGACCATAAAGAAGGCTGAGTGCAGATGCATTGATACTTTCAAATTATGGTGCTGGAGCATCTTCTTGGATTTCAGTCCCTTGGACAGCAAGGAGATCAAACCAGTAAATCAATCCTAAAGGAAATCAATCCTGAGTTTTCTTTGGAAGGACTGATACTGAAGCTGAACTCCAATACTTTGGCCACCCAATGCAAAGAGCTGACTCATTGGAAAAGACCATGATGCTGGGAAAGATAGAAGGCAAAAGGAGAAGCAGGGGCAGAGAATGAGATAGTTAGCATCACCAACTCGATAGACATGAATCTGAACAAACTACGGGAGACAGTAGAAGACAGAGAAGCCTCGCGTCCTGCCATCCTCGGGGTCACAAGGACTTGGACACGACTTAGTAATTGAACAACTCCAGCTTTCTTTTGATTTCCACTTGCATGGAATAGCGTTTTCCATCACTACACTTTCAATCTGTATGTGTCCCTAGGTCTGAAGCAGGTCTCTTGTAGGCAGCATATACACAGATCTTGTTTTTTAATCCATTCAGCCAGTGTGTCTTGGTTGGAGCATTTGATCTGTTTACATATAAGGTAATTATTAGTTTGCACTTACTTCCGTTTTGTTAATTGTTTTGTTTATGTGATTCTTTTTCTTCTTTTGTGTTTCCTACCTGGAGAAGTTCCTTTAGCATTGTTTTTTCAGGCTGGTTTGGTTGGGTTGAATTCTCTTAGCTTTTGCTTATCTGTAAAGCTTTCAATTTCCCTGTCAAATCAGAATGAGATCCTTGCTGGGTAGAGTAATCTTGGTTGTATGTTTTTCCTTTTCATCACTTTTAATATATCCTGTTACCCCCTTCTCGCCTGCAGAGCTTCTGCAGAACCTTATGGGGATTTCCTTGTATACTATTTCTGGTTTTCCCTTGCTGCATTTTTTCTTTGAATTTAATTTTGAAAATTTTTGTTAGTTTGATTAATATGTGTCTTGATGTGATTCTCCTAGGGTTTATCTTTTATGGGAGTCATTGGTCTTCCTGGACTTGGGTGGCTATTTTCTTTCCCATGCTAGGAAATTTTTTTCTATAATATCTTCAAATAGTTTCTCACATCCTTTCCTTTTCTCTTCTTCTGGGATCCCTCTAATTCGAATGTTAGTGCATTTAGTGTTGTCCCAGAATAGATGGGGAAACAGTGTCAGACTTATTTTTCTGGGCTCCAAAATCACTGCAGATGGTGACTGCAGCCATGAAATTAAAAGACGCTTACTCCTTGGAAGGAAAGTTATGACCAACCTAGATAGCATATTCAAAAGCAGAGACATTGCTTTGCCAACAAAGGTCCATCTAGTCAAGGCTATGGTTTTTCCAGTGATCATGTATGGATGTGAGAGTTGGACTGTGAAGAAAGCTGAACGCCAAAGAATTGATGCTTTTGAACTGTGGTGTTGGAGAAGACTCTTGAGAGTCCCTTGGACTGCAAGGAGATCCAACCAGTTCATCCTAAAGGAAATCAGCCCTGGGATTTCTTCGGAAGGAATGATGCTAAAGCTGAAACTCCAGTACTTTGGCCACCTCATGCAAAGAGTTGACTCCTTGGAAAAGACTCTGATGCTGGGAGGGATTGGGAGCAGGAGGAGAAGGGGACGACAGAGGATGAGATGGCTGGATGGCATCATGGACTCGATGGACGTCAGTCTGAGTGAACTCCAGGAGTTGGTGATGGACAGGGAGGCCTGGCGTGCTGCGATTCATGGGGTCGCAGAGTCGGACACGACTGAGCGACTGAACTGAACTGAACAGAGTTCTCTAAGACAGTCTTCAATTTTTTCCCCTCTTTTTTTTTTATTCCACTCTTTGGCAGTTATTTCCACCATTCTATTTTCCAGCTCATTGATCTGTTCCTCTGTCTCATTTATTCTGCTATTAATTCCTTCTATGTCAGGAAATCTTTAACTGGAGGATTCCTACGTGCTGTTTCTCATAAATACTCTGTTCCTTGTCAGTTTCTGTTGTCAGAAACTAGTGGAACGGCAAGCCGCTCCCAGGACTGAGATCATAGGACGAGACAGGCTCAAATCTCCTTCAGTAAGCCTTCTCCTTATGACAAAACCGCTTAGTCTCAATCCTCTTTCTTGAGATATGGATTGCCTCTTGACCTTGTGGCCATTATTAATCCCTTGTTCCCTTGGTAACAGTTGCTCTACGTTTGGTTTTCTGATCTTTATCATTGTCGAAAGAAATTTCTTATACCACAGCCTATATATACTCGCAGAATGATCATTAAAGCACCTTTGCTCCCTCAGAGCTTGGGTCCCCGTGTCTTTCTTTCTTTCTCTCTCTCTCTCCCTCTCCCTCCAGCTCTCTCTTTCACTTTCTTATCGTCGACTCTGGACTACCAGGTTCTGGTCCATTAAAGGAGCCCAACACTTCTACTGTATTTTCCATTTCATTTGCTGTTCATCTCTGTTTGTTCTTTAGTTCTTCTAGGTCTTTGTTAAACATTTCTTGTATTTTCTCAATCTGTGCCTCCATTCCATTTCTAAGATTTTCAATCATTACTATTATTAGTCTAAATTCTTCTCAGGCAGGTTGCCTATTTCCTTTTCATGTATTTAGTCACATAGATTTTTACCTTGGTCTTTCATCTGTAACATATTTTTTTGTCATGTCTTTTGTTTTTTTTTGATAGATTCCTGCCTTCTGGTTGTTTGGCCTGAAGTTTCCAGCACTGGAAGTTGCAGGCAGTTGGGTAGAGCTGGGTCTTAGTGTGAGACGTGGACCTCCAGGAGCCCTTACTTTGATTAATATCCCCTGGGTTCTGATGTTTTCTGTTAGTCCAGTAGTTTGGACTTGGCACTCCCAGTACAGGAACCCAGGCCTGACCTCTGGCCTAAGAACCAAGATCCTATAGGTTGTGCAGTGTGAAAAAAAAAAAAAAAAAAAAAGTAACGAAGAATACCAAATAAATTGAGAAGATTAACACATATTAGAGAATATATATATATGAAACAACTGGAAGGTAAAACAGAACGCCAATAACAAAAACAAAAAAGTGCCTCTGTCCTTGGAGTATCAGGCTTGGGGCCTCCGCAGGCTGCCCTGGGCTGAATGCTTGGGGGACTGCCAGTAACTTCTCCTGATATCTGTTCCCTGAGGGTCCCTCCCCATCCAGCTTGTCTCTTCCTCCGCTGTGAGCAGAGGGAGGCTTGGAAGGTGGAGGATCAGGTGCAGGGCCTCAGCAGGCCCCTAGACTGAGTCGGTGGGGGGATGTGAGCCATGTTCCCCTCTGGTCCTCCAACCCCCAGGTCCCTTCCTGCCCTCGCTGGCCCCTCAAGGTAAGTGTGCCTCTTTAGGTGTATGGATACCGCCCCTCCTCCAGCTGCCCCCAGGGGCACGGACCACTTTTGCCCTCCCTTTCTTGCCCCTCCCTCCCCCCAAATTCCTGCCCTGGTGCTCAGGGATTCATCCCATCCACCCGGGTGTTGAGGTCCCCACAAGCATCTCGCAGTGTCTTGGCTGTGCAGAGATGTGGACTCCATGTGCTCCCTGTCCTCCATCTGCACTCTACCCCTTCCACCCCTTCATTTTATAAAGAGAGCTGAAGCTCAAGGAAGTTAGGACTTGATCAAGGTCATACGATTAAGATAAGCTTATGTTTCCTGCTCAATTGGACCAGTTTCTTGGGATCATCATTTAAACCAGGAGACAACAATAAAGTCTTTATGAGGTACAGTTCTATTACAAAAGCCTTGAAAAGAAAAAGGTCCATTAATTTTTCGGCGGAAGGGGGGGCATTGGTTCTTGATCAATTTTATTTTGTTGTAACTGAACATAAAAATATTTGTTGTATTTTCATAAACTCATTCACAGCCTCAATCCCTTTAACCTCAATTTCCTTCCAAAGTCTTGCAGTTCTCAAGTGTACAGTAAAATAACCCTTGGTTCTGGAGACAGAAAACATGGTACTTAATACAAAATCTCAACTCCTTACGCTGGTAGAGGTGATCTTGCCTGCTCTATCTTATACACCCTCTCCCCTCACCCAGGCTCAGAGCAGCTTTCTTTCTATTCCTCAGAATTATTCAGCCTAGGGCTTTTGCACTAGCAGTTTATTCATCCTATGAATGTGCTTTTCCTTATCTTTATATAGCTGGCTTTTTCAGGGATGCTTTGGACACCATTAATTTTTCAAAAATAATTTTAACTGACCTGTGATTGCTAAAAATACTCAAATCATGAATTTTCACAAAGAGAATTTGGTTGTATACCACTAAGCAGATAAGAAACAAAATATCACCAGGAGTTCAGAAGCTTTGCTTATGTTCCCCACTGTGACTCCAATTTTGTTCTAAAACTAACCGGTATTTCGACTTCTAAGTTAAGCTGCTTTTGAAGTTTCTATTTAGAATTATAAAACATGTATTCTTATATTTTTGGATTTTATCTACACAGCAATTGCTTTGTCATTGTTCAGTTGCCAAGTTGTGCCCAATTCTCTGCAACCCCATCAACTACAGCACGCCAGGTTCCCCTACCTTCACCATCTCCCTGAGTTTGTTCAAACTCATCCCCATTGAGTCAGTGATGCCATCCAACCATCTCATCCTCTGTCACCCTTTTCTCATCTTGCCCTCAATCTTTCTCAGCATCAGAGTCTTTTCCAATGAGTCAGCTCTTCATATCAGTTGGCCAAAGTATTGGAGCTTCAGCTTCAGCGTTAGTCCTTCCAGTGAATATTCAGGACTGATTTCCTTTAGGATGGACTGGTTGGATCTCCTTGCAGGCCAAGGGACTCTCAAGAGTCTTCTCCAACACCACAGTTCAAAAGCATCAATTCTTCAGCATTCAGCTTTCTTTATAGTCCAACTCCCACATCCATACATGACTACTGGAAAAACCATAGCTTTGACTAGATGGATTTTGTTCGTAAAGTAATGTCTCTGCTTTTTAATATGCTCTCTAGGTTTGTCATAACTTTTCTTCCAAGGAGCAAATGTCTTCTCAGCTGCAGTCTCCATCTGAAGTGACTTTGGAGCACAAGAAAATAAAGTCTGTCACTGTTTCCCCATCTCTTTGCCATGAAGTGATGGGACTGGATGCCATGATCTTCGTTTTTTGAATGTTGAGTTTTAAGCCAGCTTTTTCACTCTCCTCTTTCACTTTCATCAAGAGGCTCTTCAGTTCTTCTTCACTTTCTGCCATAAGGGTGGTATCATCTGCATGTCTGAGGTTATTGATATTTCTCCCAGCAATCTTGAATCTAGCTTGTGCTTCATCCAGCCCAGCATTCTCATGATGTACTCTGCATATAAGTTAAATAACCAGGGTGACAATATACAGCCTTGATGTTCTTTTCCCAATATGAAACCAGTCTGTTTTTCCATGTCCAGTTCTAACTGTTGCTTCCTGACCTGCAAACAAATTTCTCATGAGGCAGGTAAGGTGGTGTGATATTCCTATCTCTTTTAAGAATTTTCCACAGTTTGTTGTCATCCAGTCAAAAGCTTTGGCATAGCCAATGAAGCAGAAGTAGATGTTTTTCTGGAACTCTCTTGCTTTTTCTATAGTCCAATGGATGTTGACAATTTGATCTCTGGTTCCTCTGCCTTTTCTAAACCCAGCTTGAACATCTGGAGGTTCTCAGTTCATGTACTGTTGAAGCCTCACTTGGAGAATTTTAAGCATTACTTTACTGGTGTGTGAGATCAGTGCAGTTGTACAGTAGTTTGAACATTCTGTGGCATTGGCTTTCTTTGGGAAGGAAACTGACTTTTCCAGTCCTGTGGCCACTGCTGTTTTCCAAATTTGCTGACATATTGAGTGCAGCACTTCAACAGGATCATCTTTTAAGATTCAAAATAGCTCAGCTGGAATTCCATCACCTCCACTAGCTTTGTTCATAGTGATGCTTCCTAAGGCCCACTTGACTTCGCTCCCCAGGATGTCTGACTCTAGGTGAGTGATTGAACCATCATGGTTATCTGGGTCATGAAGATCTTTTTTGTATAGCTCTTCTGTGTATTCTTGCCAGCTTTTCTTAATATCTTTTGCTTCTGTTAAGTCCATACCATTTCTGTCCTTTATTGAGCCCATCTTTGCATGAAATGTTCCTTTGGTATCTCTAATTTTCTTGAAGAGATCTCTAGTCTTTCCAATTCTATTGTTTTCCTCTATTTCTTTGTACTGGTCACTGAGGAAGGCTTTCTTATCTCTCCTTACTATTATCTAGAACACTACATTCATATGGGTATATCTTTCCTTTTCTTCTTTACCTTTCATTTCTCATCTTTTCTCAGCTATTTGTAAGGCATCTGAGACAATCTCTTTGGCTTCTTATATTTCTTTTTCTTGAGAATGGTTTTGGACACCACCTCCTGTAATGTTGTGAACTTCTGTCCATAGCTCTTCAGGCACTCTGTCTGTCAGATCTAATCCCTTGAATCTATTTCTCACCTCCACTGTATAGTCATGAGGGATTTGATCTAGGTCATACCCGAATGGCCTAGTGTTTTTCCCTGCTTTCTTCAATTTGAGCCTGAATTTTGCAATAATGAGCTGATGGTGGAGCCACAGTCAGTTCTCGGTCTTGTTTTTGCTGACTCTATAGAGCTTCTCCATCTTTGGCTGCAAATAGTATAATCAGTTTGATTTTGGTATTGACCATCTGGTGATGTCCATATGTAGGCTTGTCTCCTGTGTTCATTCTCATAGTTATGTAACATTTCACTGTATGAATATACCAGTTTATTTGCTCAGCTATTGGTAGACATTAGATTATTTCTAGTTTGGGTTATGTCAAATACAATGCTGGTTACTTTAAGCATCCTTTTTTTTTTTTTTTGGAAGATACATACACCTTTCTCTGTTAGATCGCTAAGCCTAAAAGTGAAATTTCTGGATTGTGAAGTGTGTATGTGTGTGTGCTTTGTCATTCAGTCGTGTCTCTTCACAACCCAATAAACTGTAACCTGCCAGTCTCTGTTCATGGAATTTTCCAGGCAAGAATACTGGAGCTGGAGCATGTTGCCATGTCCTGCTCCAGGGGATCTTCCTGACCCAGGGATCGAACATGCATCTCTTGCATCATCAGGGAATTCTTTACCACTGAGCCACCTGGGAAGCCCATGAACTGTGCATGCATTCAAATTTAGTTGATACTGCCAAATGGCTTTTCAAGGTCTTCACAACTTAACTTCCCACCAAGCAGTGTGTAAACATGTTCACTGTGCCACAACCTCAGCAATACTTGGCATTCAAACATCTCTCTAACTTTAGCCTCTCTGGTGAGTGCATGACAGTATTCCACTTATGTTACTTTGATTTCTCCTGATGATAATAACACTGATGTTTTTATTTTTATTTTGGATAGTTAGATATCCTTTTATTTGTGAAATGCCTGTTCAGGCTTCTTACACATTTTTATGTTGTGTTAAATACAAACACTGTTTCTGAAAACAATGTTTATATATTGGTACCTTTGTCAGTGTTACAAATCGTTGAAGGAGGTCACCAAGTGGACTTGAGTGCAGGTTGACCCAAGAGCTGAGTCCAGGCTCCTCACTCCCTCCTTCCTGGAATGTCCATTTGACCTACCCTTCCTACCCCCAGAGCTATTTCAGCCATGAGTAGGTAAGGTACTGTGAGACCACCTGGATTGAATGTATGACTGAACCCAAGGTCAAGGCTCTATAGAAACTCTCAGATTCAGGTGGGTGAGTGTGGAGGTCTACTCACTTAACACCGAAGCCAAACCTTGTATGTCAGTTTCCTTCCTTACTAAAAGGACCACCTGCCAGTCTGGAGTGGTCTGCCTCTTTCCTCGGTCTGTCCATGCCCTCTGTGTACTGGGGCCAGTTTCAGGTTTCACCTGGGAAACTCTTAAGATTGTGAGCCAACACAAATATCTTTTCACACTCTGGTGTTTGGTTTTCAAGCTACAAGCAACTTTGTTCTCTTAATAGCATATTTTTGGGAACAGAGTTCCTAATTTTAATAGAGCCCAATTTTTCAGTCTGCTTTTTCATAATTGGTTAAGGAATTTTTCCATGCGTGAGGTATTAGAGATATTCCCTTGCTGTCTGCGTACACTTCCCATTTGGACTGGTAACATACTTGGAATGGATTTCGTGATATGAGGAAGCTGTTATCGAGCTATCTTACATTTGTTCTTTAAGATTCATTTTCCATTCTTCGTTCTGTTCTCTGCTCCAGGAGGCTGGTCTGGCACCTATATGTAATTGTGACTAATTTAGCTGAGTTGTAAGAATTTTCCCTGGGAGTGCTTAGGAGTTAAAGTCCACCCTGATCTCCCAGGCGCTCAATTTGTGGTCCTTATTACTGTCAGCACTCTAGGAATTCCCTCAGACATCCTCCTATCAGAATTTTTGCTGTTGCTTTTCTTTCTTTTTCCTTGCTATTATTGCAAGAGTACCAACCCTGGTCTAGTTATGGTGTATACTTTGTAATAAACAGCTGTTCACCCACAGATGAAATGTAGGGAAATTCTGCATATTATTCCTATGCCTCTAGAGAACATCTTTCATAAAGAAATATTTGATTATGTTTGCTGAGATTTCTTTGTAAATCTTAATGTCAGAGACACCTATGAATTCAATGAGGCATCCCATAATTCGATACTAATGAGTTAAGCAGGTTTACATTTATTGAAATGTCTTGTGCTGTGCTTAGTCGCTCAGTCGTGTCCAATTCTTTGCACCCCCATGGACTGTATCCCACCAGGCTCCTCTGTCCATGGGGATTCTTCAGGGAAGAATACTGGAGTGGGTTGCCATTCTTCTCCAGGGGATCTTCCCAACCCAGGGATCGAACCCAGGTCTCCCCGACTGTAGGCAGATTTTTTACCATCTGAGCCACCAGGGAAGCCCATTAGATGTCTTAGGGTGTAATAATTTTGGTAACCTACATTTCCCATGGATTGATCATGGGTTACGTGTTCACTGACTTGAGCAAGAAAAGAAAAATACAAGAAATTATTAAAGTTATTTCTGTTTTTATTTATTCTTAGTAGTTAAATTCAACCTAAGACCAGTGCTTCCATTTACACACTAAAAGCAAAGCCAGTCTACCACTGAAATCACATGACAAATTTTAATTTTTGGCAATTTCTTTTCTGTTCACTCTTGAGGGAAAGAAATACCTCACTTTTTGTTACTTATATGAATTGAGGAGATCAGTGCTGAATTTATAGAATGGCAACATTCAAAGTGACCCAGAACCATTAACTCTTTGGTAGTAACTATAAATTTCAGAGACACATCTCTCATAGTTCCCTGCTTCACAATCAAAAACTGAGAAATCACCAAGCATTATATGTCAACTATAACCAGTATAATATATTCTAGCTACAAATATATGAACTGTGGCTTGAATGTGTGTCCAGAGAATGTTTTAGAATTACCCTTCTAAATAAGATAAATGACTGCATTAGCATTTCTTTTCAGATATTCTTTTTAACTCATTTGAAACTATCTGCAGATAGAAATAGAACTAGTTTGAATGCTGATCTCAATATGAAATACAGAATTCACAGAATAGACAAAATTGCGGATGTAACATTCAATAATCAGGGTGCTATGAATTTTACATTAAAATTCACTTATGTAGTAAAAATAGAGCTGTCATAGCTAGAAAAAATTATTTTCAGAGACAGCAGTTATCCTGGGTGGAAAAGAACAGTTCTACATAGAAAGAAAATCCAAGAAGTATGCAAAGTAAACACCAGGATACTTGATATATATAATTTAATCAGATAGTACATAGACTATGACATAAAACAGCAGTTTCCTAGAATAATTATAGGCTGTAAGACATGAAACCAGTTAGAAACAGGTTGAGGTCCTACTCTTTGACAGTAGACTTATAAATACAAATGTAGAATTAGGTAGATCTATGCATCGTCTGCTTTTCCTTGTCATCAAATCAATGTGAACTGGTAGACAGATAGGAATTCAAACGGTAGATGTATTGCTGATTTATATCTTGCCCAGTGAAGTGAGACTACTAACCTCACAGAGCCACGATTAACTATGGATTGATAGTTTGGTATTTTAGATGCAAAGGCTCATTTCTTCTAATTGGAAATACAGCTTAGAACTATTTTGTTGGGCAGACTTCAGATTGTCTGAAAGAAGAATGCTTAGCTTGTTATGTATAATCCTTCTATTCAATAGTGACAAACATCAGAGACTAGGTTTTAGAGACTAATCCTGGTGGATTTTTGAGGGAAATCTTGTCCAATGACATGTATGGAAGGAAGAATATGTTAGGTTATTTATTTTTTTTAATTGGGTGTATTGACTGGCCTAAGCATAGACATCCTCCTTTTCAGTCATATGGTTACAAAAACTGTACATTACAAAGAGTATAGAAACAAACTGAAGAGTGTGCCACAGATCTTGGATAATTACCTATATGCAGTTAAATTTACAGATAGAAAAGAAAATGCAGCCGACATCCTGATGGTGCACAATTACTTTTTAGATACAACGTATCACTAATAAGTATCGGGGTCATCAAGCCTAGTTGTCACCAGCAGAGAGAATGAGAGCGAGATCCGTTCGGTAGAGCTTCCCTCCATCCGATAAGGCCATTATACTTTTCTTGTATGTTGGAATATTATTAATATCCAGATCCTAAACAGGACATAGACAGTATTACAATCCAGTTAAACACGGAGTGAATTAACCACTGTCAAGTAATAAAGTATGAGACAAAACTGCTTGTTATACCAGTCCATTAAGAAGAGTTTAAATTCTTATACAATATATAATAAGAGATTCAATTCTTATACAAATGTGAATAAATCACAAGGCTGTTTTTAAATCTATTTATCTCAGCTAAACGCTGATTCAGACTAGTATGAAATCAAGTTAAGAAGTGAAATCTACTTCTCCTCGGTAAAGTTTTAAAGTAGATTCTCCAAAGTAGATGTGTGGTTGCATCTGGATGGATCCATCAAGTCTGCTTAAGAAGGAAGTGGCAAGGTAACTAGATTACCTGTTTATTTTTCTCACACAGATCCTTCAGTAAAGCATCCAGTTCATTTTCGTCTATGTATCCATTGCCATCCTACGGGAGGGGTAACAAAACAATACATAAGCAACCTCATCCACAAAAAAGGCAAAGGTAGTAAAATGGAAATAACTGAAATCCTCAGAAAATCTGCCTACTGCAAATTTGGCAGATATACTAACCTTGTAGGTCAGACCCTCAAATTTTGAACTGCTTCAAAGTTCCAAAACAGATACGAATTTCCCCTCATTCAGCACCTTGCATTTGTAAAATGCTTCGAAATTGTCAAAGCGATTTTACATTTACTATTTCCCTGTATGTTAACAACATTACTACCTCTCGCTGAAGTAAGAAATTAATCACAAATGTTTTGCTGGAGGGAGGACATAGCGTTGGGGAAGAACATTCCCGGCCTGTAATAGTGACGGGCTGTTATCCCATCATACAATGGGAGAGCTGTACTAGGGCCTCCAGAGGACTGGCTTGGTCCAGGAGGAAAGAAATGAGAAGAGACAGAACATGTTCACTACTGGCGTCATACACAACCTTTCCTCACACACGTGATCTCACTATCCCCTACGTGGGAGAATCCCCGCTGGGTATTTTCATTTGGCTCAACCCTCATTCCACCCTGCAGAGTGAGTATTATTATCTCTTGGTTACAAATGAGGAAATTAAGGGTCAGAGGAGTTTGGTATCTTACTCACAGTTCACAGGAGATAAACTGTAACATAGGATTTGAATCAAATTCGTCTAATTTGGGATATAACGTAATTCATTTCCTATGACAAGAATAAATTGGCTGAGTAATTTTAATAGCTCATGTTTCTTTAAGTATAACCTTGAGTTTGAGGCTTTTTTTCCCTTTCTGAGCATTTTCCAAATTTTTCTAAAAAATCAAATTATAAATAAGAAACACTTTTTTTTTTACCTGATCGTATAACTCAAAAGCTTTATTGAACTCTTTCCCACACATTTTGACTCCCTAGATGATAGAGAAGAGGGCAAAGATTAAAATGCTACAGTTACATTTCCTCATGCTTCCCTTGGCAGATATCCCACTTTTTAACCTTTTGAGAAATATTATGTACAGTAGAGAAAAAGAGAAATACCTGAAATTTAAGAAGAAAATTCTCCTGCACGGGTAGTAATCTTTTGAGAGAAAGACATTTTATAACTGCATTAGATTTTTGACAAAGGTCAGCTTATAATGGTTATATTTGCATAGCTCCTAAACTCACCTGGCCATCTCAGTTAATTCCAGCTTTCCATCATTATTTGAATCAAACAATTTCAGCTGAAAGACAGAAGGCATTATTTTGTATTGAAAAAAAAAAATACCTGTTGCATAGAGAAGGAAATTCAAAATAAAGAATTTTCAGTAATCAATTACCTATATAGATGGCAAAATTTAGAAACTAGCATTTATTAAACTTTCGGTGAAAAATTTCAATTTTATGACTTGTCAATTACAAAAGTTTATCACAGCAATATAAAATAGAGAGTAAGAGTGATCTTACGCTAGACTTCTGGAACATCATTGTTTATTTTTCTTGCAATATATGTATGTATTGTGTTTGCAATATCTTGCAAATATGCATATGTTTATATTTGCATATAAACATGCAAATATGTATGTTTATATGTATCAAGATGTAGGAGATATGGTGTCTGGCAGTACACATCCTGAAACTTTCCAAATAATAGTAGGAAAATAAATATTTAATTTGTTTTCCTCTTTTAGAGCATCAACGAGTAAAACAGATAATATGGATAAATTCTTTCAGAATAAACTTTTGAGTAAGTGATCTTTTGATAGATGAAAATTACCTAATTCCACAAGAAAGGAAACGCTCATACACGGAGCCTTGAAGCTAGCCTTACAAGGTAGAAGCTTTGTAGGTATTTCACTTTTCAAGTGAAATGATACATGTGTGCATATGATGCCCACACCATGGTTTACTCATTTCATCCTGTGTAGTCTTGGGAATTAGCCAGAACACAGTAATATTTCATAGGCTCTTGGCTATAATCTTTTCAAGGTCAGTCTTACCATTAGGTCTGTATATTCGGCTAGTTTTGTATCATCAACAGTCTTGTTTGCTTTTTCCAGCAAGTCCTTTAGAAAGTTCTGTTAAGACAAAAAACAGATAAATTTCATCAATAACAATCTGCTTTCTTTACAGCCTGCCTTGAAATGGAACACCCCAGGAATACAAAGAAAGTCTCTTTTTGAGACTGGGACTGGATAAAAGGAGGACATTAGAAGAGAGGTCCTCTTGGCATTCCAGCAGGGATGCTGCCTTTGACAGGCATGATACCTGCCTTTTACTGAGAACTGATCTGTCAGACCATGCCATGGTATGCTATGCTTTTACGATTTCAATTAAAAGAGAAGGTAGTTTATGCACCATGTAGGAATCAGAATTAAAACTATAAAGCCAGCCAGCCCAATGGATGCATTTCTTCCGAATGGTATCTTCACAGATACTCATGCGATTCTTCTCCAAGAAATAAAAAACACTGTGTGTGTGCATGTTAAGTCATTTCAGTCGTGTTCAACTCTTTTGCAAGCCCAGGGACTGTAGCCCGCCAGGCTCCTCTGTCCATGGGATTGATTCTCCAGGCAAGAATACTGGAGTGGGTGCCACGCCCTCCTCCAGGGATCAATCCTGTGTCTCTTATGTCTCCTGCATTGGCAGGCAGGTTCTTTGCTTATGAGCCACTTGGGAGGCCCAAGAAACAGAATGGACCCTCTTATACCTTTTTGAGGTATGTGAATGATTATTAGTATACAAGGTGGAGATCTACCCTTAATCTCAAGTGCATTTTCTGCCCTTGCAATCTGTATTTCCCCACCAGTGTATAGCCAGTATGAAGCACACTTCACTAGAGGCTGGATTAGCTTTTAGGTTTGATGCAGTCCAAAGCACCGTGGTTAGAATGTTTCACTTGACTGTTCAAACTAAAATAGTTGGCTGCAGGCGTTACCTAATTCTTAAAGGATATGAATCACACCAAAGTAGAAATTAATATGGGAAGGATGGAAAAAAAAGATGATTATTAATTTGACAGTTGACATTTAGGAGTGATTTTCATTTTTTTACCAGAGAAATAAATCAAATAAAAGCTTTCAAAAGCTTGCCATATAAATGACAATGTAAGTACTTAAGAATATAATAGTTTTTCACTTTGTCTAATGCTGTTCATTTGCAATTTCTTTATTTGTTCAGAAAAATGAATTACCGCAATTATGGAAAACTGAGCTGATATATTAAGACAATACTGAAGGATTGGGTTTCTTCAGCTTTGCTGTCATATATCTCCCTCCCAAATTTTCTAGTTCTGCTGGGATGATTTAACTTCATTATTTTCAAAGAAGGAGACTCTTTCTTTGGTTTCATAATTTTATTTTCACTTCAAACATTCCACTTAAAATTCAAAGTGAAGCATGGAAATTCAAAGTTATCTGTTGGGGATGAATTTTATTTTTGAACCATATGAGGCTTTTGTCAGAGACTAATTGGGTTAAAAATCCTCATCAGAGACTAAAATGGTGGTCACAAAAATAGCCTGGGAGAAACTTCAGGACGCTGAAATTCAAAGTCATGTCTGAGAGCAAGCAATGTTTTACTCCATTATGGAATCTTAAAATTAGCTTTCTTGAAAGATCCATTAAAAAAGAATGCCAACTTATCTTCAAAATTCCCCAGAGAGAAGTACTTCTATTTAGAATCTCTTCTGAGAATAAAATTTAGAACAAAGAAGGTCAGTATTGGAAATGAGCTAAAGTTTCTTTATAAACTTGAAATGATTTTTAAAAGAATTTTTTTGGTCCAGTAGAATAAAAACACAATAATTTAACTGTCGCCTTGTGGGTTGCTGAATTACAAATTTGTGAAAAATATAGTTTTTGGTGATTTCACGTGAAGAATGTTTACATTTCTAAGTGTTGTTAGTCTTGCATGCTTTAATGATTTTGCACTTATACATGTGTGCTAAGTAGCTTCAGTCTTTGTGACCCTATGGACTGTAACCTGCCAGGCTTCTCTGTCCATGGGATTCTCCAGGCAAGAATACTGGAGTGGGTTGTGATGGCCTCCTCCAGGGGTCTTCCCGACCCAGGTATTGAACCCACATCTCTTGAGTCTCCTGCATTGGCAGGCAGGTTCCTTACCACTAGTGCCACCTGGGAAGCCCTCGATTATACAAATATGTATAACTCAGTGTTCAACTCTGACCAGGAAACCATGTTTGATATTCCTGTTTCCCTACAGAATAGCAGAAGAGGTAACTCTTGGTGACTAAAGCTGAAAACTTTTGATATTGTGGGAAAGAAAATTATTGCTATTATCAGATATTCTGTGGCCAAAGCCAAGTTCTTTTCCCAAGCAGCTGAGTACTCTTGAAAAATTATCTAATTTCTCTGAATTTCAGTTTGTTTGTTTGTTTGTATAATGGGAATTATAATACCTCCCTGCAAATTTTCTTTGAGGATTAAATTTTAAAATACATGTTAAGCCTAGTATTATGCCTGCCACATAGCAGGTGCTCAATAACTATTAATTTGTTTCCCTTCTAGTTACTCTATATCCTAAAGATAGAGAAAATAGAGTCTTTCAGACTGAGAAGTGTTGATGTCAATTTTAAAAAACGAGAGAAAGATGGTTTTGTATTTCTGAAAGTCTAGTAAATTATTGAGTTCATGAATACTATAATTTATATTGTACCTGTATTTCACAAAACCTCTCAGATGCAACATCTTACTTGAGCCTCACAATAAACTGAAAGTTAAGTGTTATTACCCTCATATAAAGGATGAAAAAGTGAGGCAGAATGATAAAGACATTTGTCCTGAGACAAGACTTAATTTCAGATCTCTTTACCTTTTCCTTCCCATCTTCCTCCTCTCCTACCAGCTCCTGTGTACGTTTCTAAGATATGAATTGATAAATTCATTTCCAAAGTTACAGTTTTTCAGAAGTCTGATTATATTAGGACTTTGTAAGCCCGGGGCCTTGGAAGCAAACTAGTTCAGAGATCACAGCTCTATGTCCTGTTTCTGTGTAAACTTCAGTTCATCACTTCTCTTCACTTTTTTCCTTACTGCGGTAACATTAATCCCACAGAACTCACATAAAGATTAAATAAGACATGTATAAAGTGCCTGGCATACAACTGGTGTCCAACAGTTGCTTCTTTATCTTTAAAGTGAAATCTATATAGTTGTTTAATTTATAAGATAAAATGTCAAATTTTAATGAAAATAATCTGACTTATTTGGCTTAGTATACCATTATAAATCTATCTCTCTATCATCTATCTATCCCTTATTAATAATTAGTACACACCACAGAAAATGTCAACTGCTGAACAGAATTTCAAAAGGTACTTGAAGTCTCTTTTTTGATGGGATATTTTATTAACAATGGGGAAGAGGGGATGAAAATGTGCCATTGCTTAACGTTAGTTTTTTTTGTGGGAAGCTTTTTTAAAAAAACACAAAATTCATAATCGTATTTGAAAGGGAAAAATGTACAAATTTTTCTTTGCTTACCTTAAGCTCCTCAGTTTCTATGAAGCCACTGTGATCAGTATCATATTTTCTCCATGTCTGTAAATAATTTTGGATAAGGAAGATCAAACATGTTAGAAAAGGTCATAATTCCCCTACTTTTAGATATCTGAAGATATCACTCAGTGACAGAGGTTTCCTATACCTTCATGAATTCCTCACAGGACTTTAGCTGCTGGCATCGGAAAAGCAGCAGGAAGTTCTCTTCTGTGGGTAACACATGAGCCAACTGGAAAAGATCGAAGAAGCTGGTGTGAGGAACTTGAAAGCAAGTCTCTCTCGTTTCCTGCTCTTGGTTGTGCTTGACCATAATTTTATTACCCAGAAAACTAGGAGAGGAGAAACATGGCAATCGATTCTCCCTTTCGGATACTTTGTCCCTACAGAGTGCCATCGTGTTTTGCAGCACTTGCTGCCCTTTGAGGGATCGGTTCACAGGTCAGGGAGGAGGCTGCAGCAAGCATGCCTAGGGAGCGCAGGGAAGGGTGACTGGCGCTTCTCGTCTGCTAGACACACAGGCAGACTCATGCCGGTGGCTCAACCCCTGCAACTTTCCTGTGCCCCAGATCAGGTCTTTCCTGGGAGGGCCCAGAAGTTGGCACACGTGGGGCCATACGTTTCATAAAAGAAGCAGCTGAGAGATGTGAATGTAGCAGAGAGGACAGAAGGCAAAAAAATGAATTCTGAAAGTCGGAGGAGAAAGCTTATTAAGAGATGCAATGGAATATAAACTCAGGACAATTGTAAAACAAGAGGAAGAGAGATAGAAAAAGACATTTACAGTGAACAGCGGAAAGTGAATGGTAAGAGGGAATATCGGTTCTCAAATGTTTGGTGTCTGCTGAAAGGAAACTGCTGCTTGAGTCCAGGGCTTAGGTTTCATTTGGTGATCTCCCTTGAGTGACCCGATGACATTTCTCCTAAGATCTCATTTTGTAACTTCAATGTCCTTTTTTTTTTTTTTTGGTGGAAAGAAGGACTCCAGATCCCATTTTAAGACGAATACAATCTATCTATTGTGCGCAGGGAGGGCGGGAGCTGGACTGAGGGCCTAATGAAGGTGTGTGCTCTATTCCTGGGCAGCTGCTAATTAGCTGTGGTCCCCAGCAACTCCCTCAGCCGTTTCTGGAACTTAGCATGCTCATCACTTAAAATGAGGAGTGGAAATAGAAACCAGTGTCTCTTAAATGTATTGGGTTCAAAATGACTTTGAGAATCTGTTAGAATCACTGCATTTTCACCATTAAAAAATGAACCTACAATACTATATTTCATCTAATTTCCAGAAGTTGATGAATCGCCTGAAGTACAGGCATGGACCCTCATCTGTGAATTTTAAACTAAAAAGCCCATGGTCTAGATTAACCTCTAGGTCAGCATAAATGCCAAAAGTCTACCAAATTATAGAACAGACTCTCACACTTAAAAAAAATATATTGTCCTTTTAGGTCCATTAAAAAATTTAAATATAAAATGTATCATTCTATCTTATATGCAAGTAACCTCAGCTTCTTTATGCGGTATATGTCCTTTAACTTATCTTGTTTTTAGATCTTTGAAATAATAATTCAAATTAGAATCATTCAGGCACTAATAATGGGATGAAACAAAGGGGCAGAGCCAGAAATCTTATTAGGATGTTTAGTATGACTATCAGAAAACATTTTCTTATTTCCAAGGGTCAATAGTATGGTTATGCATTAATGCAAGCATTAATTTAGGAAACAGGAAATAGCCAATGCCAACTCTTTCTTTATTGGTACGTAAATTGTCAGATACTCCTTTGTAAGCTTTTGGTAGACCTACCCATAGCCCACCCATGTCAAGAGGGCAAAGACTATTCTTTGTCTGTATCCCCTGAATACTTAGTGTGGTGCTCAACATGTTAGGTGTTTGACATAAACGTTCGGATTTGGTTAATAATTTTACTTCATTAAAAGTACCTACTTAACATGATTTGTAGTGAGTAATTTTTATCTCCATTGTGATTTTCTATATTGCTTGGATTTTCAAAATTACTGTACATTTTTTTGAACAAAATAATAATTTTTCTTTAAAAATCTACTTATCAAAACCCACCAAATAGATAAAAAAAGAAAAACGAAAAGACTGAATTGCAAGCAATGACCACATGTAAAATTAGGGAAATTTTAACCTCTTTTGTTTCAAAAATTAAACTTTACATAACTTGCATGAAGTTCAGAGGTCTCTAAGAATGTCAAATATAGAGATGGTAAAATTGCTCTTCATGTTTAGTATGAATGTATATTTCTTCACCCCTGCTATTTTGCTCCTACTTGGTTTAATTATAATAAAATACATATTATATCTACATGCAACATAGTCAATCTTTTAATTTAATTGAACTGTTAATGTTAAATTCAATACAGTACCATCATATTTTATAGACATTAGCAATGAGTCCTAAACACATAAAACACTGTCATAAGACAAATCAGCCACTAAGAGTAAGAAGTAAGTATGTGTGGATAGGATGCGGCTATGTGCTCAGCTGCTGTTGTGTCTGACTCTCTGCGACCCCATGGACCCCATCGACCCGCCAGGCTCCTCATGGGATTCTCCAGGCAAGAACACTGGAGTGGGTTGCCATTTCCTTCTTCAGGGGATCTTCCCAACCCAGGGATCGAACCCTGGTCTCCCACATTGCACGCAGACTCTTTACTGACTGAGCTATGAGGGAAGCCCCTTCACAACAAACAAATAACATAACAAATCATCTTTTCTTTTGCATATTTTTTGCCGCGTCATGTGGTTTGTGGGATCTTAGCTCCTGGACCAGGGATTGAACCCAGACCCTTGGCAGTGAAAGCACCTAGTCCTAATCAATGGACTACTAGGGAAAGCATATGAATCAATACTCAAATTTCAGAGCTGGGTGCTGAAACTCTCCAGCTGTTGACTCTAAGACCGTATCTACAATGTGACTGAGGTCTTTTATAGAAGCTGTTAAGTAGGGCTGTTGTTGCCTCTTTTTGCTAAGTCACTTTTGTCGACAGTAGCAGCCTGTATTACTTGTTCCAAGATTATTGGTGATTTCTTAATTTTCAATCCACCAGCCTGCTTTTTTATAAACTCTCAAAACTTTATTATGAGTTGGAGAAGAGAGTTAAGAAAAGCAGAGAAATGAATGGAAGGCAGATAACTGTGGCTACCAGGAGAATCTTTCAAAGCTTCATTTATGAAAATCGCTTGCTTGCCCCTGAGAGTGGGGAGGCAAAATTTTCTCTCTACTTGCCTGTCTTCTGTTTCAGTCTACGCACATCTTGAGGAAAGGGTCTGTGACTTAATTAATGTTTCTTTGCCTGGCGCCTGCAAGAATTTCCATAGATATTTTACTCAACCAATGAATGAAGGCAGTGGACTATCCAGGGTCAGCATTGGCTGCAAGAATTCAAATAGCTTGCCACTAAGCTGTGGACAGGGGTTGGAGCGGCCGCTGTGACTGCCATCCAGAGTTCTCTTTAGGTGCGTGCTAGGAGTATTGTTGTGGTCTCAACTGTCAGGCTGGTTTGGGAGATTACCTGGGCTGACCAGAGCTGTGTTCCCAAGATGCACGTAGGGATATAAAACCTAGCTCTCTCACTCAAAACTTGGGACATCTCCCAAGGGTTGTCCCAGTTCAGAGCTCACTGTAGGGTCAGCCAAAGTTGAGACTGTTTCACAGCCCAATGTCTTGCTCTGCCCAGCTTTGCTCTTTTATTTCCCTCGGACAGGCACTGATTCCAAGAGCACTTCCTAATAAACCTCCTCATTGCTTCTCTTCAGCTCAGATATGGTCCCCAAAGGAACCAGCCTGTCCCAGGACAGGGATCTTTACCACCTCTCCTCTATTACTAGCCATAATATGGAGCTCTTGATTATGTTTTGGGTCAGGTTGAAATCCCTTGCTGTGGCTCACGTGGCCGTGATTCAGAACCTACGAGGCACTGGACTGCATGCTGGGGATTCAGAGTCACTGACAGTAAGAACTTTACAGGGAGGCAGATAA
Source organism: Aepyceros melampus (assembly GCA_006408695.1). NCBI lineage: Eukaryota > Metazoa > Chordata > Mammalia > Artiodactyla > Bovidae > Aepyceros > Aepyceros melampus. Next base: position 178,467 of record SJXQ01005067.1, read on the forward strand.
TTAAAATTTTGTTTCAGACAATTTCAAAGTAAGAGATAACTACAGTGGTAAGGCTACATGCTAGGTCCTCGGAGAGGACATGTGAAGGACAACTTTATAAGAAATATAAATGACTGAGGTATATCTTTTAAAGCACACACACAAAGCTTAATTTTTGCAGACAATCTTGGTGCATGTTAGATTCTTTCAACACATATTAGTGAAACATTCACTTTCTTGGTTTGGAAGCCAAAGAAATATTTTTCTAGCCAATGAGAGGTGAGTCCAGGAAATTAGGAAATTTAAAAGGCAAATAATCTTTTCACACAAATTAAAGGCTAGTTGAATTTAATAATTTGAATTTGACAAGTTATAAGAATGGGGAAAAGATTGACATTAAGAAAAATGGCATAGATTTTCTAATGAAATATTTTTATTTTTAATAATAATAGCAAGCACATTTACTTAGTTTTTATAGTGTACCAGGGCTTGTCTATTTTTGACATGTGTTATCTTATGTTGATATTCATATGTCATCTGTGTTCACAACCAAGGAAACAGAGGCTCAGAGACGGGAAATGACCTGCGATCACATAGCTTACAGTTGGAGCCAGATTTGAAATCAGTCTGGCTTTTTGATTTTGAGACTCTTGTCCTTTAACTATCACCCTTCATTAAAATCTTCAGTCTTAATAAACTATTTAAAAAATCTATCAAGAATGAAGTTCTAAATCAGATTTTATTGTCAGTCATTTTCCCAAACTCTGAGGTAGAAAACTGTGTATGCTTAGTCGCTCAGGCATGTCCAATTCTTCACAACCCCATGGACTGTATCCCTCCAGGCTCCTCTGTCCTTGGAATTTTCCAGGCAAGAATACTGGAGTGGGTTGCCATTTCCTCCTCCAGAGTATATTCCTGACCCAGGGATTGAACCCTTATCTCCTGCAAGCCTCCTGCATTGGAGGTGAATTTTTTACCGCTGAATCACCAGGGCAGCCTGAGGGAGAAAACTAGTTTACTTTTTAAAAAATTACATTTATTATGGTTAACTTACATGCTCAAATCCCACTATCAAGAAAAGAAGGAAAGTCTAGAAAAATGCCTGCTTCCCTGGGAGGGTTATTACAATTTTACAACTGAAATAGCTTTCAGATCTGTTTTTTCCGGTGTATGCACTGACCTGGACAAATAGACACAGTAAAACTCGAGAGGACGCTATTTTCTCACACAGTGCTCAAGCAATCAGGTGAAAAGTTTGCAGATTTGACATCCAGCTAAGGGAAACATCTATACTTAATGTGAGCACCAGAGAAGGAATCTCTATTATCTGCTAAATCATTCAGTCTCCCTCTTTGACTATTTTAATCAATCTTCTCTGCAATAGACCTATTAGTCTGAATAAATTTAGAACGTTTGACTGTCATGGTATTTGTTAAATTATCTCAGAATTTCAGAGTTCCTGTTCTGAGTTTGTATCAACAATCTCTTTATTATCAAGCTGTATTTGTGTGAATTTGAAAATCTGTTTAAAAGACATGAAACTTAAAAGTTCACAAGAAAGCATATTTGTACATTACCCTTCTTTTTACATGTTTTCACACATCTAAGTAGTAACAGCATGTTGTTGGAAAGTGTCAGTCAACTTCGTTAAAATAGAAGTTTGAAAGTTAACCACTATATTTTCTGATTTTTTGAACAACACATTTCAATTAGAGCCAAGTCAATCTGACCTGGAAAGCAGACTACCACATAAACACCATTTGGTTTACTTTGATTAGATTTTGATGAGCCCCTGAATACACCTAAGTGGGCAATACATAAGCAAGTCAAATCTCTTTTCCCTTTGAACATGAAAGTTATGTATGCTTGATGTGAGCTGATGGGAATCTGCAAACTATTATAAATTTTGGAAAACCTGTTTTTTAAATTCCTTAAAAGCTTGCTGAAATTCGTGTATTTGTGTTCCATGTTATATATAGGTTTCTTAGCAAGTGATATATATCAGACTGGAAAACAGAAAGGATGAACTTGATTTAATACAACTTACGGGTGACACTAGAGGGCACATTTAAATTCAGGCATGCCCCACTCCCCTCCATTTTGTACATGTAATCTGTAGCTTTCAACTCCTTTTTTCCAATGGTTTCTTGGACTCTCTCCTTTTTTCTTATCCCTCCTCCTTAACGTGAACTACAGCAGTAATTGCTTCCCTGTTCCCCCATTCTCTCCTTCTCTTTTCTCCAAGTACGGACCCTCCTCACTTCCTTCTGTGTCTTGGCTGATAACTCTGATTAATAAAAAGAATTCTGGAATCAGAGTCAGATCTAGACCTGTATAAATGTTCTGTCATTCCTTGCCAGTGGGACCTTAGACACATCATTCAACCTTTCTGAGCTTCAATTTCTTTACCCTTAAAGTGAGGAATCTTGGCTAGCTTTTTTTCTGGGTCCCATGCAACAAAAAGTTCCAAGTCCTGGAATAACTAAATTTTCTAATTAAGTCTTAAGTGTTTCACTTCTCTTCTTTTAAACTCTTTCTGCTTTCACTGACTGAATGAGTGATCAGTCATGTGCGACTCTTTGTAGCCCCCTGGACTGCAGCCTACCAGGATCCTCAGTCTGTGAGATTTTCCAGGCAAGAGAACTGGATTGGGTTGCCATTTCCTTCTCCAGGGGATCTTCCCAATCCAGGGATTGGACCCAGGTCTCCTGCATTGCAGGCAGATGCTTTACCCTCTAAGCCACCAGGGAAGTCCTTTCACTGATTGAAATCTTCCCAAATCATGTTTCAAGTGATTGGGTCAAATAACTTCTTTATACTCTGTGCATCCCTGTTCAACCAGGCTAAATTTAAGCCTTGCCATAAGTAACCAATGAACTGAAGCTTGAAAATATTTTCTTCTAATGCAGAAAATATGTGGATTATTAATTGAAAAAAAAAAAAAAGGCTGAGTGGTTGAGAGGAAAGTGGCTGAAATTCTATTTAAGCTACAGCTTTCCTCAACTATAAATTTATTTTATTTTGTTATTATGAGGATCAAATGAGATCACGTGTTTGAAGACACTCCATAATTGTGTGCATGCTCAGTCCCTCAGTCGTGTCCAGCTCTTAGCCCTGGACTGTGGCCCTCCAGGGTCCTCTGTCCATGGGATTCTCCAGGCAAGAATACTGGAGTGGGTTCCATGATTGTATAATGTCATACAAATAAATGAAAATTCTGTTTCTTACTGTTATTGCAGTAAAAGTTCCTCAAGTCTTCATTTCGGTCTTCATTAACCTCTTCTGTTAACTATTTCTATCTTTCCTCACACAGAAATCCTTTTCTTTCATGTAACAGTTTCTTTCCCAAACTTCTGTGGAAATTCCTTACATCAAATCTCTAGGAAAATGTATCTGGTAATAACTCCTAGCTTCTCATTCAAATTAGACCTCAAATAATACTTCATAAATGATTGTCCCATATAATATACAGTAAAATATAGATTCAAAATAGCTTTTTTCATCTTATCCTTTTAAAAATATAGAATCTATGTGAATCAGATCCATGCTTTTTGTGCTATTGTTAACAACCTAAGGTCACAGAAGAAATTAAAAATAGCTGAGCCCATTGGAGTCCTTAGGTTAAATACATTAAATACAAGATGACAGTCTTTCCTGTACTAGAATTATAAAGCATTCCAAACTCTCAAATAGCCACGTCTATAATTTCACTGATTGACTAGTTTTGTATAATTAGATTTATGTCATCTCATTTATGTTCATTTCAATGTTATTTTCTTATCCTTGATGATTCACATTTTGATTAGTTGGCTTCTATGTCAATCTATAAGTCCCATTACTATTAATTTATCTATTTATATAGTAATGAGTTATGCATAGGCAAAGGGAAAAGTGTATACTCCAGGGAAATATTTTAATTACAAAGATAATAATAGTATGTCCTTCTTTAACTCTATTTGTAGTAGCTGTTTAAAAATAAGTATATTTCACATTGACATCACTGGTGTCCTATAACATCAATTTTTGAAAACCAGGTTAGTTCTCTGAATCAAACGTACATTATGACTAAGAATACTTCACAATCTAATACACTAAGAACATTATATAAAGAACTAATTATGTCTATTATTTGATATATTTAAACTATGACCTTATTAATTTTTCTGGACAAAGTTATCCACTCAATTTCTCTAATTGCAGAGATAAAGAAAGTAGCTAAGACATTAGATTTTATAAAAGTAAAAGTACTATTTCACATATCTGAAGAATGCAAAAGAGTTAATGTATAATCAAAGTTTTGCTTCCTTGATTCATAGACAAAAAAGTTGTCCTCACTAGGGAAAGATAAGATTTGACACCGAAGTTTCAGCTTTTAAAGAGTCAAAAGAAATTCCTACACATCATAAAATATTCACTCACTTTAAGTTCTTGTGTTTTTACATGGCCAACTGGCAATTTAAAATGGAACTTCAGAAAACAAGATGCAACTTTTTGCCGTGATATCATCTTTAGGGCCTGCAAATAGTTCATTTTATTTTCTCACAGAAAAGTCTACACTATTAGTGAACCATGTTCTTAAGCGTTTTATTAAACTGAGGCTGGTAAGGTAATGGGATGAGTACTCGTCCAGAAGTTGCGAACTTGAGTCTCTAACTGCACCAAGGCCAGCAGACAGTTGCATAGCCAGAGACAAATCATTTGACTTCTTTAGGTCTTAGTTTCGTAATATATTAAATCTTGGCTCGGATTATGAAAATTCTTAGATCTGTTGCATTTCTGAGCAGTTTTTGATTTTACATCTCTGAACAAAAGATAGCATGTTACTTAAGTAAAATAAGCCTCTTAGAACAGGTTTTGCCTATCATGTTTGAGTTGAATACAACTCCAAAAAGCTCACTTATTAAAACCATATGAGAACAATGCATAAATTCCTTACCTCTACAATTCCTATTTTTCCATCATCTCTTTGTCCATACTGATCCACAAAAGTTTTCATCTCAGGTGATAACTCCTAAAATTATAACAAGCTAGGTAAGAAGAAGGTTTTTTTAAAAAATAAACAGTATGCTTGTTATCATGTTAATAACTTATTACAAAGAAAAACTGGAATTAGAACCATTTAGAATTATGCATATGATTAACTTTTTCATGAAAATTAGGATATAACTGATGTACCAGTTTTACTGGTTTGAAATGAAAGACATAATTTCTGAATCAGTCATGATTTATCTTCTATTATTAGTTTTGAGAATATGTTATCCTTTAAAAATGTAGTCAGAATTATTCTGTTCATAACCTTTAGTGAATTTAAATATAGTGATCCTCATGAATGCACCTTAACATTACTTGCTTCAGGGAAGATTATTTTATATTGCTGCACTAGGAAAAGGCAATGGCACCCCACTCCAGTACTCTTGCCTGGAAAATCTCATGGACGGAGGAGCCTGGTAGGCTACAGTCCATGGGGTCGCTAAGAGTCGGACATGACTGAGCGACTTCACTTTCACTTTTCACTTTCATGCATTGGAGAAGGAAATGGCAACCCACTCCAGTGTTCTTGCCTGGAGAATCCCAGGGAAGGGGGAGCCTGGTGGGCTGCTGTCTATGGGGTCACACAGGGTCAGACACGACTAAGTGACTTAGCAGCAGCAGCAGCAGTTATCCTAACATTTTCCTTATTATAACATGCTTTATCCATGGAAGTTAATATTGTGTTTTCAATTTGGACAAGCAAATGTGAATGTTTAAAAGCAACTCATTTCTAAACAAAAAAAGTTTCCAGTGTGGATGAAGCTGGAAATGTTCTTATAAATTAAAAATTAGAAAAATTTGTGTCAAATTAACAAAAATGACTTGACCAATTTGTACTTTCATTAAAAATACGCAATACTGATGACCTTAGTTTGGATTACTGATTATATATGCTGAAGATCTTTGTCTCCAAGAGTAATTTAGGGAGTAGTTCTCCAGTGTTTCCTTGTTTCCATTTTCTACCAAGAGGATGTTCTCATTTCCATTTAGTTACGTACAGAAGATATATTGAAGAGGGACAAAGTGAAAGCTTTCATCTCGTTTGAATTATCTTTTTCAATCTATTTTATTGCTTACATAACCTCTTCACATATTGACAAAATAGATAGCTCTGAACTGTAAACTATGACCTGAACATAGATAGAACTAGTATTCAGGAAGTTGGATTTTATACCCTTGGGTCTTCAACATAGCCCATTTAAAATAGCCCTATTGCATTAACTGAAGCTGATGTAAAATAGGTCAGCCTTTATGAATGTCCTATTCTGTGTCCTTGGAAAAGTAAATTAAGGTTTCAGTTTTTATCATAACTAAGAAGATGGTGATAGTATCTATCACACACATTTGCTCTAGGGATAAATAGCTTAATAGCGTTTGAGGACTGTACTGAGGCTGAATATTATTATTGCTAGTGTTAAAAAATCCTACTTTGGTTAAAGGCAAATATCTTTAATAGAAGGTAACAAATAGTAATTAAGCAGCTTAAAATAGGCTTAAAAAACCTCTTCCAATATGGATTAATTTCAACTTACCTTTATTATCTTAAACAGTGCAAAAAATAATTATAGTGATAATGATAATAAGGTAAAGCTTTATAAAAAAATAAATGTAAATTTAGAGACTGTTTAGTGAAAAATGCTAGTTCTGAAAGTATATTAAATTATGATATTTCATTAATGTTATATTCACCTACAGTTAATATTAGTGAAATTTTTGAAATTTCACATTATTAATATGCTAAGCCAAATAATTTTTCCATTAATACAATAAAATTTGTTATCCTATTGCTAGAAATGCAAAGAAACCTGGTTTGTAAGTTCAACCTTTAAGTTCTAAAAAAAGAGAAGAAAAAATAGATAAAAATTGATTTAATAGTGAGGCCAGTAGTGAAATATTTGTCTAGTACATGAATGTTTCAATTCATATCTTGATTTAGATTTTAACTACTCAAACCTATATTGCAATAATCAAGCTGTTAAGCAACTTGATATAATCCTGAATCTGTGCTCAGATTTGGTATTATTGGATTATAATCCAACAATAACATCTTCCAATATTCTAAGATTGGAAACATAGCAGTAGAAAAAAATAACTAAGATCTAAAATTTAAAAAAGGCTAAGATAAAGTCATTGTTTACAAAAAGTATAATATTAAAATGAGAAGAGGAAAAGAAATATCTGAAAACATGTACAGAGTTTCTAAATGTCTGAATTTCTAAGCTGAAAATAAATATTAAAATTACTTCTAAGAAAACTAAAATATAATCATTTAGCTGCTGGAAACATCTTTAAAGGTTTTAATTAGAAGTTTTATGGTAAGTAAGATTTCCCAACCAGATATTTTAAATATATATATTTTAACTGTAGAGGAAAATGTTTTGTATTATTAGTCAAAGGTACACAGATCTATAATGATAGTATTGCATGAATTTATGTACATGGTAATGTATAAGATGGTATGGAGAGAGTATATAAAACATTTTCAACTTTATTTGATCCCATCCTATTACACTCAAATTTATGTAATATCAAATCTGGATAAGACAATTCCCAGAGTGTCTTGTGCGTGCTCAGTTGTGTCTGACTCTTTGTGACCCCATGGACTGTAGCCCACCAGGCTCCTCTGTCCATGGGATTCTCCAGCAAGAATACTGGAGTGGGTTGCCATTTCCTTCTCCAGGTGTATTCCTGACCCAGGGTCCCAGAGTGCTCTCTGGTTTTAAATCAGTTTGATTTAAATCATTGGATTTTAGCCACTGATAGCTTTTAATGCATTATAAATCATTTTAGTGTCCTCTGGCGTTCTTTTGGAGCTTCCCTGATAGCTCAGCTGGTAAAGAATCCACCTGCAGCAATGCAGAAGACCCCTGTTCAATTCCTGGGTTGGGAAGATCCCCTGGAGAAGGGATAGGCTATCCACTCCAGTATTCCTGGGCTTCCCTGGTGACTCAGATGGTAAAGAATCCGACTGCAATGCAGGAAACCTGGGTTCAATCCCTGGGTCAGGAAGATCCCCTGGAGGAGGGCATGGCAACCCACTCCAGTATTCTTGCCTGGAGAATCATGGACAGAAGAGCCTAGAGGTCTAGGTGTTCTTTTGATATGTTGTACAGAGCTGTGTGCCACACAATTTTCAATTTAGATGGAACAAAAAGGTGACTATTAGTGAATATAAGCATATATATATATATATGTATGGCCATACTTTTCAGGCTTGTCCAATTTTTTGTGATCCTGTGGGCCACAGCCCGCCAGGCTCCTCTGTCCAAGGGTTCTCCAGGCAAGAATACTGGAGCGGGTTGCCATCCCCTTCTCCAGGGGATTTTTCTGACTCAGGGATCGAAACCAGGTCTCCTGCACTGCAGGCAGATTCTTTACCATCTGAGCCACCAGAGAAGCCCATTTATGTATACTATTATGTATATAACTCAGTGCTGAAGGTGTGATTTGCTAAAAGCTCACACAATTATATTTTCCTCTAAAGATATATCTTCGTATCTTCATATATATACGTAAATATATGTAATGTAAAATCTCTATGCTGACAATATATAGTCTTAACAGGCTAATTTATGTCTAAAGGAAGCTATTCATAATTAGTAAAAATTGATAGCTTAAATTACAAATATAACTAATTTTCAAAATGCCATTAATTGCTTCCCATTAGAGAATCACTTTGCTTGTTTAAAACGTGTGAAGTTCTTAAAATTACTTTTTACATCTCTAACTTTTGATTTTCTTCCTCACAACAGAAATGAACCTCCTTTTTGCTAAATTTCCTGCTTATTATTATGTTGCAAAGTTGTACAAATTTCCCCCAGTGAGGAAGGACATTTTCTCCTCACTCCAACCACAACAACATTACAAGAATAATAATTGGCAATAATTGGCAGTAGAATAAGAGATCCATAATCTACAGATTGGTTTCCTGACCTCCAAGGGGTAGAAATGTATTTCTACTCGTTTATTTTTCAGGCTATTAAAGAGAGGTTAAAAATCACCTAAATGAACTCAGTAGAAGAGGTGGTGATCTGCTAACAGGTCTCACCCACACTTTCCTTTTAAGTACTATTAAAATACAAGTATACAATCTTTTAAAAGCTCTGCTTTCATATTGTGAGGCTTTTTCCCTTTAAGGAATTTCTCTTTCTTTCTCTCCTTTGTCTCTGCGTCTCCCCCTCCTTCTCCCTCTTTTCTCCCTACGCAATTTCAAAAGGCACTCTTTCTCCCCTTCTCAGTAAATAAATGTTTACGCTCCCGGAAACCATTTGATTTCGCTAGCTCTTTATGAGAACGCTAGAATATTTATTCAAGGACAAAGGTCTCTTTCCTCCCTTGCAAACTTCAACCTACCAAACCAGCCTTCTTCCGCGCCTGCTGGAGCTCCTGAATCAAATTCTGAAGCTCCTTTCCTTCCAGGTAACCACTTCCTGTAACGACAAAGAAGCACCCAGTTGTCAGACATTTCACTCAAGTTTCTTCCCCGTTCAATTTACACAATGGCTATTTTCCGGCCACTGGAGAGGTCCTATCTTGGCCTCAATGTTGACTATTGATTAACCCGCAAAAGATACACGACAGGGCAGTGGTCCCCTCCTGGAGAGACCCACTAAGGGCAAAGGACGATGGTTGGGTTGATGAGTGTAGCCATAGAAACTTTGCAGGGTAGGGTCTGTCTCGCTGTCGCTACCCTCCACCCCAACCCCCCACCTTCTATTAGCATCATCCTTGGAGAGAGAGAGAGAGAGAAACTTTCAAGGTTTTGGGATAACATAGAAACAACACATAAACTTTAAAGTTCATGGTTGGCAGCCAACTGGAGAGAGATTAGGGAGATGGGGGAAGAAGCAAAGAAAAGAAATGAAGGATAATCGGATCAGGAGGCTCAAGGAAGGGAAAAGGGTGGGACAAGATTCTTCAAACCGTTAGAAAGATAAAAGATAATCACCGTCAGCGTCGAAATGAAGCCAGATCTCAAAAAACTGTGAGGCTGTGATCAGAGATGATTGCAGGTGGGATTCTGCCATCGTAGAGCGGAGTGGGTGGTCTGCGTGGAGTATGCGCGTGTCAGCGCTAAAGTGGGGTGAGAACCTCAGGGTATAGGTGCGCGTGTGTCTTTGCACGTGCGCGAGTGTGGACGTCTGTGTGTGTGTGTGTGTGTGTGTGTGTGTAAGAAGAAATCCCGGGCTGCAGGAGAAGGAAACGCAGGGCGCCGCGCCGCCAGTCGCTGTCCTCGGTGCTACTCGGCTCAGGCGTCCCCGGGAGTCCTCTCTGCGCCGGGGCTCCCGCTCTCCGTATTTATCCCGCCGTCGGGCCGGGCCACGCCTGCCCCTGGCCTCCCATCCCTCAATCCCGCCTCTTGCTCGAAGCAACCTTCCACCCCTCCCTTCCCGTCTCCTCCTCTCCTCCCTGGAAAGCGAGCTGGAGCACTAGTTGTGAACTGCAGAAAGCAGCAAGTGGTAGGAAATCCTTAGCTTAGAGACAGGTTGCGGAAAACATTCATTTCCCTCCACATTCTCATGTCCGAAAGGGATCTTATTTCTGAAGAGTACAGTGAAATGTGTGTGAAGAGGTTTTGATTTGCAGATGGAAGAGGAAAGTTAATGAAGGGTAGAACCACATAACGGATGCTTATATTGTGCGTGTGCCTCTGTGTGTGTGTGATTTCTCCAAGACGTTTGAGTATTTGCTTGAACAAAGTCAGGTGAAAGTTTAGCAAATATTAGATTAATGTGATGAACACATGCAATGAACTATTGGTATCAATAGCTACTCTATTTTGTGCTTGTTGAGGACCATCACATGAGTATTTGTTCTGTTCAGTTCAGTTCAGTTCAGTCGCTCAGTCGTGTCCGACTCTTTGCGACCCCATGAATTGCAGCACGCCAGGCCTCCCTGTCCATCACCAACTCCCAGAGTTCACTCAAACTCATGTCCAGCAAGTCGGTGATGCCATCCAGCCATCTCATCCTCTGGCATCCCCTTCTCCTCCTGCCCCTAATCCCTCCCAGCATCAGAGTCTTTGCCAGTGAGTCAACTCTTTGCATGAGGTGGCCAAAGTATTGGAGTTTCAGCTTTAGCATCAGTCCTTCCAAAGAACACTCAGGACTGATCTCCTTCAGAATGGACTGGTTGGATCTCCTTGCAGTCCAAGGGACTCTCAAGAGTCTTCTCCAACACCACAGTTCAAAAGCATCAATTCTTCAGCGCTCAGCTTTCTTCACAGTCCAACTTTCCATCCATACATGACCACTGGAAAAACCATAGCCTTGACTAGATGGACCTTTGTTGGCAAGGTAATGTCTCTGCTTTTGAATATGCTATTTAAGTTGGTCATAACTTTCCTTCCAAGGAGTAAGCATCTTTTAATTTCATGGCTGCAATCACCATCTGATCATTTATATAAACAAGCCCTGCCAACATGAGAAAGCAGGATGATTTTTTTTTTCAACTTGAAGTTGAATTATAATTGAAAAGTGACAGAATTTAAACTATAAAATCATAAAATGTAAAGAGAAGGAAGTGATCTTTAGAGATACTATGGTTTATCTTCTTTGGGTGTAGAAAGACTTAACAAACTAAAGAAAGAGAAACCATACCTAGGTGAGCTAAAGAGCCAAGGCCTTGCTCAGTGGATGGAACACACATATCTCTCCTTTTTGCTATGCCAAGCAAGTTCTGTTAAAGAAATTTTCAAACATTTTTGGAAGTTACCATAAGAATTGGGGGGAAAAAATCTAACTGAACATGTTATGTATTTTAATATAATAAATGACGATTTATTATTTACTTACAGACTGTATGCAGGTCAAAAGCAACAATTAGAACTGGATATGGAACAACAGACTGGTTCCAAATAGGAAAAGGAATACGTCAAGGCTGTATATTGTCACCCTGCTTATTTAACTTATACACAGAGTACATCATGAGAAATGCTGGGCTGGAAGAAGCACAAGCTGGAATCAAGATTGTGGAGAGAAATATCAATAACCTCAGATATGCAGATGACACCACCTTTATGGCAGAAAGTGAAGAGGCACTAAAAAATCTCTTGATAAAAGTGAAAGAGGAGAATGAAAAAGCTGGCTTAAAACTCAGCATTCAGAAAACTACAATCATGGCATCTGGTCCCATTACTTCATGGCAAATAGATGGGGAAACAGTGGAAACAGTGACACACTTTATTTTGGGGGGATCCAAAATCACTGCAGATGGTGACTGCAGCCATGAAATTAAAAAACACTTGCTCCTTGGAAGAAAGTTATGACTAACCTAGACAGCTTATTAAAAAGCAGAGACATTACTTTGCCAAGAAAGGTCCATCTAGTCAAAACTATGTTTTTCCAATAGTCATGTATTGACGTGAGAGTTGGACTATAAAGAAAGCTGAGTGTTTTAGAATTGATGTTTTTGAACTGTGGTGTTGGAGAAGACTCTTGAAGAGTCCCTTGGACTGCAAGGAGACCCAACCAGTCCATCCTGAAGGAAATCAGTCCTGAACATTCATTGGAAGGAGTGATGTGAAAGCTGAAACTCCAATACTTTGGCCACCTGATACAAAGAACTGACTGTTTTGAAAAGACTCTGACGCTGGGAAAGATTGAAGGAAGGAGGAGAAGGGGATGACACAGGATGAGATGGTTGGATGCCATCACCAGCTCAATGGACATGAGTTTGGGTGAACCCTGGGAGCTGGTGATGGACAGGGAGGCCTGGCATGCTGCAGTACATGGGGTCTCAAAGAGTTGGACACAGCTGAGCGACTGAATTGAACTGAAAGACTTCTAAAGTATTTGGTTTTGAATATTTTAAAAGTTGAGATCCACTGAAGATGTATCTTAAGTGTCTGATTCAGTTCAGTTCAGTTCAGTCACTCAGTTGTGTCCGACTCTTTGCAACCCCATGGACTATAAAGTCCATGGAATTTTCCAGGCCATAATACTGGAGTGGGTAGCCTTTCCCTTCTCCAGGGAATCTTCCCAACCCAGGGATTGAATCCAGGTCTCCCATATTGCAGGTTAATTCTTTACCAGCTGATCCGCAAAGGAAGCTCAAGAATACTGGAATGGGTAGCCTATCCCTTCTCCAGCAGATCTGCCCAATCAAGCAACTAAACTGGGGTCTCCTGCTTTGAAGGCAGATTCTTTACCAACTGAGCTATCAGGGAAGCCCAAATAACTGTATTCTTGGACTAAATAGGCAATCATTAAATGTTCATTTGTTTAGACTTTTATGTATCCAAAGAACATTTATTAGTAAAAGACATGATCCCTGACTTATGAAGCTTCCATTTGTGGGGATACAGTCACACACACACACACACACACACATGATATAATAGATATATTGGGGTTATTCACAAGATACTATGTATGCATAATCTTCCCAGTTTGCTTGCATGAGAGTTGAAGCTTAAATTTTGTAACTTTTCTTAGATAATAGGCACAGAGAAAACTTTGTTCCATGGTGGGCACTTTGGTTGTAAGGAGAAATGGTCATGGGAATGAAAGACCAATAGCTTGGGAAAATCCATAATTTCTGGAAGACTGATCCTTAATCTAGTTTGTCACTATATTAGCAACAGGTACTTTATATGAAAAAGTATAGTATGTGAATTTGGAAACCAATGCTGGAGGATAAACTTCAAAGAGAACGTGAAAAAGAATTGACTATAGAATGATTTGAGGAAGAACTTTGACCCTTTCTAGTCCTAACGGCTAAGAATGTCTATACTTTGGGTACAGTTCAGAGAGAAGGGAAAAAAAATACTGGGGGAAAAAATGAAAGAACGTGAACAAACCAATTAAAAGACCACTAACATTTCTATTACTTTTGGTAGTTAACAACTGAACACTCCTCCTGAACACTGAACAGTTTCCTCCTGAACACTCCTTTCCCGCTTCCCCTGCTCAACACACAGTGGTATACATTCCTAACTAGTTTCACAACATTTTTAGAATATCATTTTAAGTTTTGAAAATATTACATGGTAACTTAATTTTTTTTAAAGGTGTATTTGAAAAAACTGTCTCTTTTCCATTTCACTTTGTTGAAGCTAAGACTTCAGAATTTCCATGCAGCATTGTTTAGGTGTAGTGATTTGATTAGGTTCAGAAATTACATTAAAAAAGGACTGATTTTCTTCAAGTCACACAGATTTGGAGAAGGCAATGGCACCCCACTCCAGTACTCTTGCCTGGGAAATCCCATGGATGGAGGAGCCTGGTAGGCTGCAGTCCATGTGGTCGCTAAGAGTCAGACACGACCGAAGCGACATAACAGCAGCAGCAGAAAGGAAGAGGGACTTTTCTTGGAGCTGTGTGCAAATACCAGGAACACTCTTTTTAGTTCTTTTTCTTTTAAAAATACATTTAAAAAATTTTTTTTAATTTTTGACTGTGCTGGGTCTTCATTGCTTCACAGGCTGCCCTCTCCTTGCTGTGCGTGGGGTTCTCCTTACAGTGGCTTCTCTATTGAAGAGCATGGCCTCTAGGGCGCTGGGCTTCAGTAGTTGCAGCCCGTGGTGTCAGTGGTTGTGGCTATGCCGTCGTGGTGCACAGGCTTAGTTGCTCCTCAGCACGTGGAATCTTCCTGAGTCAGGGTTGGAACCCATGTCTCCTGCATTAGCAGGCAGATTATTTACCACTGAACTAACAGGGAAGCACTTTCCTTCTTTTTATGTATATGTAGAGTGGCTTTTGAGGAAGTAATGTAGATTATGGAGCTCTAAAGCTCCCTTTTAAATCACCTCTTAGTACTGCCACTACCTTGGGCAATCAATATTAAAAGCTCCATGCTTTTATAAACACACAAATATGCACATATGGTTTTTATTTAAAAATTGGTTTTACAGAAAAGAGACTATATTCTTCATATTACTCCATAACTTTTAATTATTAAATCAAAGCATCTCTCCAGTATTAAGTCAAAACTCAACATAATTTTTTATAGTCAAATATTTTTTTGATTAACTATAATTATAGACATTCAATTTATTTCTAGGTTTTTTTCCCCTTATTTCTTTTCTTTTGCAGCATCAAACAGTGCTATAACAATGTAACATACACCTTTATCCATTTATCTTAGGTACATATATTTTGTTGTTGTTGTTTTGTTTGTATTTTGGCCCTCAGCTTGCAGGTGGCTCAAATGGTTCCGGGGAGGGGAATGGCTACCCACTCCAGTATTCTTGCCTGGAAAATTCCATGGACAGAGGAGCTTGGCTGGCTACAGTCCATGGGGGTCACAAAGAGTTGTACCCCACTGAGCAACTGACATTTTTCACTTTGTGGGATCTTAGTTTCTCAACCAGGGTACCAGGGATGAACTTGGTTTCCCACAGTGAAAGCTCCAAGGCCTAACCACTGGACTGCCAGAGAATTTCCAATACATGTATTTTTTATTACAGCAGGACAGAGTCCCAAAAAGTAGTACTGCTAGTTCAGAAGTGTACATACTTTAAATTTTAATACATATTTCCAGATTATTTTTCTCAACTTGTAGCAACTCATACTTAGCCTCATTAGCTATGAATGCATTGCCTTTAAATTGTGTGCTAATCTAATTGTAAAACTAGGTTATTAGTCTTCCCTTAATTTGCACTCACTATTCTTAAATTTTACCTTTTCATTTTCTAAGGTGAGATTTAAAAAATCATATATATGTATTTAATGGGCTTCCCTGGTGGCTCAGACAGTAAAGCGTCCGCCTGCAAAGCAGGAGACCCAGGTTCCATCTCTGGGTTGGGAAGATCCCCTGGAGAAGGAAATGGCAATCCACTCCAGTACTCTTGCCTGAAAGATTCCAAGGACTGAGGAGCCTGGTAGGCTACAGTCCATGGGGTTGCAAAGAGTCAGACATGACTGAGTGACTTCATGTATATACATATTTAATGGAAGAAATATCATTCAATAGAAAATATTTTTTCTTGAAATTATTATTGGTCTATTGTCTCAGACTGTTACCTCATTGTACATACAGTGTCTTTTTTCAGACTGTTTTCAGCCATTTCCAGATTAAATTCTACTTTATGGTACCAGCAAAAAAATGTATAGTTTATATAGATTTGAAGTAAATTTATAAATAATTCTTACCACTGTCTTCAAATACTTTGATTCCTTAATTAAGGTATGAAGGATGTTCTTAAGTTCATGGGAATCCTTTCATTTCCAGGATTCTTAAATAACTAAAAAGCTTTCAATAATGAGATGATTTTTTCCATAAGATAGGAGTTTATAAAAACAGCACTGCAAACAAAGCATTTTTATGACATGCTTTATAGGCCTTATTAACCACCGTTAAGGTGAATGGGTTCATGATCTCATATTGTCATAAAAACAGAAGCAATCGTTTGCAAAAAGAAAATGCCTGGGGTAATTAAAATGCATTTCCCATTTCATGGTACTAAATTACCATATCTCCTTTCATATTCAGGCTCCAGTGGCTCCAATTCACTATGCAAATGGGAAGACTCTGGACTTCCTGCTTTTAATGAAAGCTTGCATGCTTGCTAAATTGCTTCAGTAGTGTCCATCTCTTTGAGATCCTATGGAGTATAGCCCACCAGGTTCCTCTGTCCATGAGATTCTCCAGGCAAAAATGCTAAAGTGGGTTGCCATTCCCTTCTCCAGGGGATCTTCCCAACCCAGGGATTGAACTCATGTCTCTTATGTCTCCTGCATTGCCAGGCAGATTCTTTCCTACTAGAGCCACTACTGGATATAGCTGGCACAATTTCCCCCACAAGAACACTCATTTACTTGCTCAAAAATATTTACTGACCACATATTATTCAGGGGGCTATGATGGTGACAAAGACAGTCTCTGTCCTCATGGGGGTTACAGTTTAGCAGGAAAGAATGTAGATGTCCAATGGCAGGCTGTGAGAACTGGGGGCATTTTGATTTTATAATTTCTGTGACCCTTCCCAACTCTTCAATTCTGTAATTTTGTGACTCTGCTTGGTCTGGTGTTTTTGTGATAGATAGTATACATTGCTAAATAGACATCTAGTGTACGAGTACAGACTGTGGCCTTGAGCAAAAATGATTTTCTTGGTGACTATCTGACTTACTTAAGATAATTCTGAAGTCCTTGACCTCACTAAATGCACCATCTAACCTGAGTTACAAACATCAGTAAATGCTGCAACAAATATTTGCATTAACTGTGATTTCATTTTTTAAAGACATAGAGTCCCTTTATTAGGTAGTTAGAATAGAGAAAGGAGTCCAAAATGGCAGTAGCTAAAAGACAAAGAAAGGGAAAAGCCCACAAAAAGGGAATAAAGGATATATCTGAGGACCAAAGCAAGAACCTCAGGTGAAACAAACATGCTCCCTTCCTGGCTAGCGCTAATATGCATAGGGAGGCTCAGGGTTGGGGGGGAGTGGAGACAAAATGTATAAAAAGAGGGACACAAGATGGGTTGAGGCTTCTCCTTTGGGGTCAGCCCACCCTCATGCCTTGAGGGTGTACTATCCTCTGTTTACCAAATAAAATTCTGAGCTGTAACCAAGCTGTAACACTAGTCCACGATTTCAAATCTTTGTTGTGGAGAGACAGAACCGAGGAAAGTACACACTCTCCCGACATAGCCGGTGCTGTGACTCAGGTCTAACTTGGCTGAAGCTACCTCAGCTCGGCCCCAGTGAGGCAGAGGCCAAGCACAGCAGAAGCCCAACTTGGCGAAAGCTGTCAAGGTGGAAGGAGAACGTGACAGAAACCCAGTGCATGGAAGTGACAAGAAGCCCCGTGTGCTGGAAACTGGCACAGCAAAACAAACGCGGCAGAAAGCTTACACGGCTCAGTCTCAGAACCCAGCAAACTTCCTTTTAAGGTAGGAGGTCTTTGCCCCTATGGCTAACAAAATGTTAATTCCTTTACAATCTCTCTTTTCTTGTTTCCTTGAACAACCTGCAAGCAGGCATATTGTGGGTGGGGGGCCTGGTGCCATTCTCTGAATTCTGAAACATTTCCTTTCTCTAATTAGCGGACTGCTAGTAGCTATATAACATCTGGCTAAAGGCTAGCAGGGGGGCACTCTTTCTGCCCCCTTCTAATGTCTATCTCAGAAGCTTTCTCTGTCTCTTCTATACTTTAATAAAACTTTATTACACAAAAGCTCTGAGTGATCAAGCCTCACTGCTGGCACTGGATTGAATTATTCTTCTTTGAAGGCCAAGAATCCTGGCATCTTTCATGGCTCTGCAACAACCTTTCAGGGACTTGAACCCATGTGGCTGGGACTCAAACCCAGCCAAAACCCTTGGTACCTGGTTTCAGGATCTAGTGAAACTCAGGTTCTTGATGTCTCATTGGCAAGAAAACTCAGTGAGAGACAAAGTGATAGGTAAGAAGTGGATTTGTTCAGATTCAGAGAAAAGCACACCCACAGAGTGTGGGCTATTGCAAAGGGTGAGTGCAGCAGCTATGCAATGTGGCATGGTTAGTTTTTATGGGCTGGGTAATTTCATATGCTAATGAGTGGGAGGGTCATTCAAACTATTTTGGGGAAAGGGTAGAAATTTCCTGAAATTGGGCCACTGCCCACTCCTTGGTCTTTCGACAGTGCTTTGAAACTGTCATGGAGCCTCTGGGTATGTCATTTAGCTTGCTGATTGCAGATCAAGGTCTAGTCAAAGTTGACTTGTCTGCCATCTTCAAAACATTTAATTCTAATTGGTTTGTGTTATGTCCTTGGGCTTCATCATCCTTTCAAAAGTTGTGCCCTGCCCCTTTCCCTCCTGTTACATCACGATCCACTGTGTCCCGGTAGCTGTTGCCCAAGTGGGTGAGTGTTCTGTCCTTAATCTCCCTTGTGTCAAGGATCAAGCCGATGAAAACTGTGGGCACAGGTCAGGCATTTATGAAGGGGACTGATTCCTCAGCACGTTCTTCCCGTTGCTTTTTCCTCCTGTCCTTCAGCTCTTCCCTCCATCTATGCCATTGTTTGCGAAGTATTGGGTAGGTCATCAGCTTTCTATTTCTAGGAAGGATGCTCTTTTCATGAGCCCTGTCTGGGCACACAGTGTTGCCTCTGCAATTTTCTGGTGGGAAAACTAGAAATGGCTTGCCCTTGGGAAGCAAATACTGTATAGTTTCCAGTCCCTCTAGAGATTCAGTCCTTCATCTTCTACGTTTCCTACAACATGTGTGACAAGAGCAGCTCTCCGTTGACCACTAGGGTGGGTGACAGGCACACACGCCTGCTAAGGGTGACTGGGCTTCCAGGCACAATGTTTGCCACTTTGGGGGTTAGCCCTGCAGACCATTTGAGCTCAAACCCTTACCATCCTTCTCCTAAAGCTATAAATGTGTCCCCTGGATCAAGTCTCCGCTCCACTTTATGGAACATCTGGTCTGTTGCCTCTTATCCTTTTGTCCCTAAGCCACTTTGCCTCAACTCCTACACCACAAGCCTGCTGCCTCTGTGAAAGTGAAAGTGAAGTTACTCAGTCTTGTCCGACTCTTTGCGACCCCATGGACCGTAACCTACCAGGCTCTTCTATTCATGGGATTTTCCAGGCAAGAGTACTGGAGTGGGGTGCCATTTCCTTCTCTAGGGGATCCTCCCGACCCAGCGATTGAACCTGGGTCTTCCGCATTGCAGAGAGACGCTTTACCGTCTGAGCCACCAGGGAAGCTCCCTCTGTAGGCAACATCATTCCACTCAGCCCATTATTTAAATACTCTTAGCAGGACCAGATAACCTACTCCTTTATCATTACTTCCGTTATTACTTAGAATGGGTCTGTGATGATGAAATGTTTACCACTGGAGGCACCCTATAATGCTCTTATGGAAGACTAGGGAAAGAAATCAGTGACTTAACATTCCCTCACAGCAATAAAAGGATTAGGCTTGTGGCTATTTTACCAGGTTCACAGTTTCAGGGCATAGGCTTGGATTGCTTTATATCATGCTATTTCCTTCTGGGGCGGGCAAACCAGCAATGAGTTATGATTACAACCCCTTAATCCTACCCAGCACTAGTCATGCTGGAGACCTTGGGGATGCCCAGCTCCAGCCTGGGGATCCCTGGAGGTTGACCTGCCTCGACCTGTCCAGGGATCTGGTCCTCGGGAGGTTAACGTGCCTCAGCCTGCTTGGGGATCAGCCAGTCCAAGAGGTCAAAATGCCTCAACCTGCCCAGGGACCCAGTTCCAGGGAGGCAACCAGCCTTGACCTGCCTGGGGATTCGATCTCCAGGAGGATGACCTGCTTCAACCAATCTGCACCCTGACCTGGGGACACCTGGCTCTCAGGTTGCAATAGTACTGGGTAGGATAAGCTTCAGAAAGACTCACCCCTAAGGAAGTCCACCCACGGAAATAGGAGGAAGCCTATTAGTTGTGGTGCTGTGCCGTCTCAGCAGTAACTCAGGAGTCCAACAAGAACCCCATTGCCTTTCTCAAAAGGCTAAAAGAGGCCCTCAAAAGTTTACCAGTCTGGATTTGGACTCTTACAAGGGACAGGTGAATTTAAAGGACTAATTTCTGTCCCAGTGTACATCAGACATAATGATAAAGTTACAACAGCAGCAGGACCCTGCTGCCTCTAGATGAGATAGTCCAGACAGCCACCAATACCTTTTAAAACAAAGAACAGGAGAGGGAGGCCAAGGCCCAGGAAAGGGAGAAAAGGAAAGGGACAAGGCATGCCGAGATGCTGGCTGCCCTCCAGGGAAGCCCTGTGGCAAACCCTGAGTCCTTGAAGGACAAAGCGTGAGACAAATGCCTGATCTGTAGACAGGAGGGACATTGCATCAGAGTGTCCAAATCATGGCAAGTCTCCTAAAATGGCTTCCTACAAAGGCCATCATTTGGGACATGGGAGGCCCTCTGTCCTCAGGACCCAAGGGCCTCAAGGTCAAGTGCCAAGCCTTCCTTCCCTCATGATGGTTCCTCAGGACTGAAGCAGCCCACTCCAGCCAGCCCACCTGTCACAGATAACCATCACGGGGCTGGAGCCAAGGGTGCAACTGGATGTGGCAGGGAGTTTCGAGAATCTCTTGGTTGACACAGAGGCTTCCTACTCTGTCCTGACCTCCTACTCTGGAAACTTCTCCCCTCAGACCTGTAGCATTTTGGGTGCTACGGGAAAAGCAATTACAAAAAATGCACCTGAACACTTCTTTGTCACTGAGATGGACAGATATTTTCCCACCAGTTTATGGTGGTCTCTGAGTGTCCTACTCCTTTATTGGGAAGAGACATACTCACTAAGCTGGGGACCACCCTTGTGATGGGAAGCTTCTCAGCCCCTAGTGCCCTACAGCTCCTGGTTACTACTGAGACGCCCATTATGGTCTCTCTAACGAGGAACCAAAAACTCCAGGAGAAAATCACCAACAAATGACTTGGATAGTATTACCTCAGGGGTTCAGAGATAGCCCCCACCTCTTTGGATAGGCTTTTAGTTGGGATCTTCTAGATCTGGACCTGGGACCTAATGGAAAATATTGCAATATGTAGATGACCTACTAATCTGCTCTTCAGATGAGGAAAATGCTCATCAACATGTGACTCAGATTCTAAACTTTTTGGCTGAGAGGGGATATAAAGTCTCATGCTAAGGCACAGATAGTCCAGTCAAAGACCTGGGAGTTCAGATTACGCATGGGTCCAGGAGGCTGTCCTTCGACGGAGTACAAGGAATCCTCCGGTTGCCACAACTCAAAGCAATTGCGAGCTTTCCTGGTGCTAACCAGGTATTGTAGAATCTGGATACCCAACTATGGCCTAATCGTCCAACCCTTATATGAATGCTTAAAGGAACAAGACGATTCCTCAAACAGAGGCAGAGGCTACACTAAAACAGGCCTTAATCCAAGCACCCGCTTTGATGTTGCCAGACCCAGAGAAAGCAATCCATCTATATGTCCATGAAAAAGAAAGAATAGCCTTGGGACTGTTTACTCAAAGGTTGGGGCCTGAGCCCCAACCAGCAGCTTTCTTATCCAAGAGACTCGACCCAACCGCCCAAGGCTGGCCTCCCTCCCTGCCTTCAAAAACTTGCAGCTACTGCAGTCCTGAGAGAAGATGCTTTAAAGCTTTCTCTTCAGTTCAGTCAGTCACTCAGTCGTGTCCGACTCTTTGCAAACTATTTTTACCAGCTACCAAGTGAAACAACTCCTGAATGGGAGAGGCCATTTATAGATGTCTGATCAAAGGATCCTCAGATATCAAGTAGTGCTGATGGAAAATCCAGGCCTGACTATACCCCCTTGTGAAGTTCTTAACCCAGTTGCCCTCCTGCCTACATTTGAGGGCTCTCTCCCCTTTCACTCTTGCCTAGAAACTTTGGACCATTGGACAAAACCCTGGAGGGATTGTCAGAAGATCCTCTGATGAATCCTGAGGAAATCTGGTACACTGATGGAAGCAGCTTTGCCTTGGATGGAAAAAGGAGCAGAGGATATGCAAGAGTCTCCAATTTTGAGACCATAGAGGCTAAACCTTTGCCACCAGCTACTTCGCCCAGTTAGCTGAGCTCATAGCCCTGACTTGAGATTTAGAGCTGGGAAAAGGAAAAAGAGTAGCCATTTACATTGACTCCAAGTATGCCTTTCTGGTGCCTCACACACATGCTGCTATTTGGAAAGAAAGAGGCCACTTGACCATTTGAGGGTCCCCAATCAAATATGGTGAACAAATTCTGAGGCTCTTGGAGGCAGTCCATCTGCCCACTGAGGTTTCAGTCTCCCACTGTAAAGGACACCAAAAAGGGAGCACGGAAGTGGCACGAGGGAACCAAGCAGCTGATCAGGCAGCTAAGAGAGCAGCATTACAGAATCATGACCTAATAGGGGTTGCCACCCTAGTTCCACGGACTAATTTGCCAGAAACTCATTCATATACTGAAGGTGAGACCCTTAAAGCTAAGAGTGAGGGCTTTCAAGAAGATCATATGGGGTGGTTCCAAAAGAAGGGGCTCCTTTTTCTGCCTGGGAACCTCCAGTGAAAGTTCATTTACTCCTTACATGCCACCACTCATTTATGGAACAAGGCCCTCCAAAGATGACTAGAAAGGCCCTTCAGAGGATCAGACCTCCAAAAGACTATAAGGCAAGTATTCTCCTCATGTCCCACTTGCCAATTAAATAATCACCAAGAAACTCAAAGACCCCAGCTGGCCCAGCCCATTCAACAACAGTGAGGAACCTACCTCGGACTGGCAAATAGACTTTACACAGATGTCAATTTCTCAAGGATATAAATGCCTACTAGGCTTGATAGATATATTCACAGGATGGATTGAAGGTAGACTGAAAAGGCCGAGGAGGCTGTAAAAAAGCTGCTCTATGAAATCATTCCAAGACTTGGCCTGCCCAGGTCCCTACAAAGTGACAATGGGACATCATTTACTTCTAAAATCTACCTAAGGGGGTCTCTAAAGCATTGGGCATTACTTATTACCTCCATTTTGCCTGGAGGCTTCAGTCTTCAGGAAAAGTAGATAGAGCCAACCAATTCTTAAAATCAATGATCAGTTCAGTTAGTTCAGTCGCGCAGTCGTGTCCGACTCTTTGCGACCCCATGAATCACAGCACCCCAGGCCTCCCTGTCCATCACCAACTCCCGGAGTTCACTCAGACTCACGTCCATTGAGTCCATGATGCCATCCAGCCATCTCATCCTCAGTCGTCCCCTTCTCCTCCTGCCCCCAATCCCTCCCAGCATCAGGGTCTTTTCCAATGAGTCAACTCTTCGCATAAGGTGGCCAAAG
This sequence comes from Aepyceros melampus, assembly GCA_006408695.1. Lineage (NCBI taxonomy): Eukaryota > Metazoa > Chordata > Mammalia > Artiodactyla > Bovidae > Aepyceros > Aepyceros melampus. Next base: position 202,206 of record SJXQ01005067.1, read on the forward strand.
TATTGGAGCTTCAGTTTTAGTATCATTCCTTCCAAAGAAATCCCAGGGTTGATCTCCCTCAGAATGGACTGGTTGGATCTCCTTGTAGTCCAAGGGACTCTCAAGAGTCTTCTCCAACACCACAGTTCAAAAGCATCAATTCTTCTGCGCTCAGCCTTCTTCACAGTCCAACTCTCACATCCATACATGACCACAGGAAAAACCATAGTCTAAAAACCCATATTGCCCCTACAGGTCAGTCTTAGCCCTTATGAGATGTTATATGGGAGTACACATGTCTCTTCCAATTCTGTTTTCCTCAGTGTGTATGCCCAGCAGTGGGATACCTGGGTTGTATGGCAGTTTTATTTCCAGTTTTTTAAAGAATTTCCATACTTTTCTTCATAGTGGTTCTACAAGTTTGCATTCCCACCAACAGTGTAAGAGGGTTACCTTTTCTCCACATCCTGTCCAGCATTTATTGTTTTGTAGACATTTTGATGGCGGCCATTCTGATTAGCATGAGACATCATTGAGGTTTTGATTTGCATTTTTCTAATAATGAGTGATATTCATGTATTTATTAGCCATCTGTGTGTCTTCTTTGGAGAAATGTCTGTTTAGTTCTTTGGCCTACTTCTTGATTGAGTTGTTTGCTTTTCTGGTATTGAGCTGCATGAGCTGCTTATATATTTTGGAGATTAATTCTTTGTTAGTTATTTCATTTGCTATTATTTTTTCCCATTCTAAAGGCTGCCTTTTCACCTTGCTTATAGTTTCCTTCACTGTGCAAAAGCTTTTAAGTTTAATTAGGCCCATTTGTTTATTTTTGTTTTTATTTCCATTATTCTGGGAGGTGGGTCATAGAGGATCTTTCTGTGATTTATGTCAGATAGTGTTCTGCCTATGTTTTCCTCTAAGAGTTTAATAGTTTCTTGTCTTACATTTATATCTTTAATCCATTTTGAATTTATTTTTGTGTATGCTGTTAGAAAGTGTTTAGTTTCATTATTTTACATGTGGTTGACCAGTTTTCCCAACACCACTTGTTAAAGAGATTTTTCCATTAGGTATTTTTGCCCCTTTTGTCAAAGATAAGGTGCCCATAGGTATGTGGATTTATTTCTGGACTTTCTGTTTGTTCCATTGGTCTATATGTCTGTCTTTGTGCCATACAATACTGTCTTGATGATTGTAGCTTTGTAGTATGGTCTGAAGTCAGGAAGGTTGATTCCTCCAGTTCCCTTCTTTCTCAAGATTGCTTTGGCTGTTCGAGGTTTTTTGTGTTTCCATAGAAATTGTGAAATTCTTTGTTCTAGTTCTGTGAGAAAGTTACCATCGGTAGCTTGATAGGGATTGCATTGAATCTACAGATTGTGAAGACTAGAATTTAAATCTCTCAGACTAGAATTCAGAGACCTGTGACCCATGCAATATGTTTTCAGTCTTATTTACAACACATTCCCATAATTTCTAACTTTCCAGCCTCACACACGTACATACACCCCACTTGCATATTTGCAGAAAATCTTTGCTCCTGTTATTTTCCTTTTTCTAGGAAATTTGTTTTTTTCCGTCTTCAATAGTTCCCTGTTGGAGTACTACCCAATCATCAGCTTCCTACAGGTTTACATACTGCCAGGTTTTTCTCTCTCAGTCTATCACCAGGAAAGAATACTTTTTTCTGTTGAGTAACTTTGAGTAGATTACTGTGTTGTATTTTCTCTGTCTTGTCTCTCAGCTTTATTATACAGTTATTTGTAAAGTAGCTTTAAAGGCCCAGATAAAGGGAAGTATCTTGGCTAACAACAGGGCAGGAAATTTGTCACATTTGATTTAATCTGAGTTAATACATAACTAGAAGAAACCCATTATATGTTAATATCTTTGGATTTATAATTGTGCTTTTTTCCCCCATAGATGTAACACTTAGAAGTATGAAAATTTCTCATCAATACGTGCAATGAATTTTTAAAAATCAGCCATTAAAAAATGGAATAGGGTATTGAAAATGGATAGCTAGTCAATCAGTGAAACAGGTATGTACTGTTTAAGAATTTAAAAGTTATTCATAAAGTCTGGTGTTTGACTTTTTAGAATCATCTCTTGCCAGCACACTTGCCTTATTGTGGATTGGGCTTCCCTGGTGGCTCAGGTGGTAAAGAATCTGCCTGCAGTGCAGGAAATCTGAGTTTGATCCCTGGGTTGGGAAGATCCCTGGAGAAGGAAATGGCAACCCACTCTAGTATTCTTGCCTGGAGAATTCCACGGACAGAGGAGCCTGGATGGCTACACTCCATGGGGTCGCTAAGAGTTGGACACTATTGGGTGACGTTCACTTTCTGCTTTATTGTATTCTGTATGAATCTTTTAGTTCTTCAAAATTTTCTTTTTTCTTTTCTCCAGGGTATTTGCACATTTACTTCTTGCTTCCTGGAGCATTTTCACAGACTCTCTTTGTGCAGGAGTCAATATAGCCAGGAGAAATATCAATAACCTCAGATATGCAGATGACACCACCCTTATGGCAGAAAGTGAAGAGGAACTAAAAAGTCTCTGATGAAGATGAAAGAGGAGAGTGAAAAAGCTGGTTTAAAACTCAACATTCAAAAAACTAAGATCATGGCTTCTGGTCCTATCACTTCCTGGCAGATAGATAGTGAAAACAGTAACAGATTTTATTTTATAGGGCTCCAAAATCACTGCAGATGGTGACTGCAGCCATGAATTTAAAAGATGCTTGCCCCTTGGAAGAAAAGCTATGACAAACCTAGACAGAATATTAAAAAACAGAGACTTACTTTGCCAACAAAATCTGAAGAGTCAAAGCTATGATTTTTCCAGTAGTCATGTACGGAGTGAGAGTTGGACCATAAAAAAGGCTGAGTGCCAAAGAATTGATACTTTTGAACTCTGGTGTTGGAGAAGACTCTTGAGAGTCCCTTGGACTGCAAGGAGATCCAACCAGTCCATCCTAAAGGAAGTCAACCCTGAGTATTTATTAGAAGGACTGATGCTGAAGCTGAAACTCCAATACTTTGGCCACTTGATGCAAAGAACTGACTCATTGGAAAACACCCTGATGCTGGGAAGGATTGAAGGCAGGAGGAGAAGGGGTTGATAGAGGATGATATGGTTGGAAGGCATCACTGACTCAACGGATATGAATTTGAGAAAACTCCAGCAGTTGGTGAAGGACAGGGAAGCCTGACGTGCAGCAGTCCGTGGGGTTACAAAGAGTTGGACGTGACTGAGCGACTGAACAACAGCCACAAATGCACGCACTGGTCAGTACTTAGCAGGATCCTAGGAGGGCTCTGCAGATTTCCAGAGTTCTCTCTGTGTGCAGATTTCTTCTCTCTAGTGCTCATGCCTATAAACTTGATCTACATCATTCTCTTTAGACTCTTGGCATTGTCTCCTCAACTGAGACGTCTTCTGGATTCTACTTGGATTCCTTGTTCCTACACCATGAACTAGAATTTTTCAAGGCAGTAAGCTGGAGCAATGATTGAGCTTACCTCATTTGTTTCTTGTATTCCAGGGATGCCTGTTTTTTGTTGCCTGATAGCCAATTGTCCTGAAATCTATAGTTTCACATATTTTGTACAGTTTTTGTTTTTTACAGGTGTGTGTGTGTGTGTGTGTGTGTATTTGGTTCTTATTGCTCCATCTTGACCACAAGTGAAAATCTTCCAATTCATTACTTATGATGCTGATAGAGTGCTCTCTCTGAAGGCCTTTCACTCAACAGCTTCCATTATATAGTTTGTGATACTCTCTGTAATTTCACTGTGCCCTCCTTTACAGGTTCTCTCAATATATTTTTTCTTTCCCCAATTTTTCAGCTATACTGAATTACTTGTTTTTCCTTCGATACCTATGCTTTGCATATCTTTGTTAGACTTTTTCTTTCATTATTTAGGTTTGATTATTCTTTTCTTTTTCACTTCCCTGGTGGCTCAGACAGTTAAGCGTCTGTCCACAATGCGGGAGACCTGGGTTCAATCCCTGGGTCAGGAAGATCCCCTGGAGAAGGAAATGGCAATTCACTCCAGTACTATTGCCTGGAAAATCCCATGGACAGAGGAGCCTGGTAGGCTACAGTCCATGGTGTCGCAAAGAGTCAGACATGACTGAGCGACTTCACTTCACTTCATTCTTTTCTTTGCACTTCCACTAACATTATACTTACTGTTGTTATAAAATTTATCATTCTGTTATAATGAGTGGATTGTACCTCTTTCTTGTTCATTAGTTCATGGAGACAGAGATGAATTCTTTATTTTCTGTCTCCTCAGTGTCAAACACTGTGCCTGAAATGTAATGAATGTTTTATAAATTGTTGAATAGATTAATAGAGAGTTGGAATACCATATATTAAGGCTTCAAGAAAAAACAAACCTTTATTGTAGTTGTTCTCAACCACTGAACATTTAAATAACTGGAAAAGCTTTTAAAAATTAATTACGCCCAGATCCTAAGAATATTAAATCATAATAAGGGGTCTTGGATTTGAAAGAAGATCAAGCCAGTCAATCCTAAAAGAAATCAGTCCTGAATATTCATTGGAAGGACTGATGCTGAAGCTGAAACTCCAATACTTTGTCCACCTGATGCAAAGAACTGACTCATTGGAAAAACCCTGATGCTAGGAAACATTGAGGGCAAGAGGAGAAGGGGATGACAGAGGATAAGATGGTTGGATGGCATCACCGACTCAGTGGCCATGAATCTGAGCATGCTCCAGCAGATAATGAAGGACAAAGGAGCCTAGCATGCCACAGTCAGATACGACTTAGTGACAGAATAAGAACAGCAAGGGCTCCAGGCATGAGTATATCTTAAAACACCCCAGTGATTCAAATGTGCAGCCAAGGTTGAAGAACCTTTCTCATTTAAATTTATCATAATTTTATTGGGGCTTCCCTGGTGACTCAGACAGTAAAGAATCTGCCTGTAGTGCAGGAGACCCAGTTCAATCTCTGGGTCAGGAAGATCCCCTGGAGAAGAATGGCAACCCACTCCAGTATTCTTGCTTAGAGAATTCCATGGACAGACAGATAAGTCTGGCAAGCTACAGTCCATGTGGTCACAAGGAGTTGGACCCGACTGAGCAACTAACACTTTCACTTTCAGATTAATACCTTTATTGAAATATACCATAAAGTTCACCAACTGTTAGTGTACAATTCAGTGATTTTTAATGAATTTATAGAGTGTAAAGCTACCACCTCAATACTTAAACTTTCTCCAGACCTCCTGAATTTACCTTAAGTAAAAGTATAAGTCACTCAGTTGTGTCCAACTCTTTGTGATTCCATGGACTAGCCTGCTAAATTACTCTGTCCATGTAACTCTTCAGGCAAGAGTATGGGAGTGAGTTGCCATTCCCTCTCCTGGGGATCTTCCCTGTCTAGGGATTGAACTCTGGTCTCCTCCTCTGCAGGCAGATTCTTTGCAGTTAGAGCCAACAGTTCAGTTTAGTTCAGTTCAGTCGCTCAGTCATGTCCGACTTCTTGCGACCCCATGAATCACAGCACCCCAGGCCTCCCTGTCCATCACCAACTCCCGGAGTTCACTCAGACTCACGTCCATTGAGTCCATGATGCCATCCAGCCATCTCATCCTCTGTCGTCCCCTTCTCCTCCTGCCCCCAATCCCTCCCAGCATCAGAGTCTTTTCCAGTGAGTCTACTCTTTGCATGAGGTGGCCAAGTATTGGAGTTTCAGCTTTACCATCAGTCCTTCTAATAAAAACCCAGGGCTGATCTCCTTTAGGATGGACTGGTTGGATCTCCTTGTAGTCCAAGGGACTCTCAAAAGTCTTCTCCAACACCACAGTTCAAAAGCATCAATTCTTCAGTACTCAGCCTTCTTCACAGTCCAACTCTCACATCCATACATGACCACAGGAAAAACCATGCCTTGACTAGACGGACATTTGTTGGCAAAGTAATGTCTGTGCTTTTCAATATGCTATCTAGGTTAGTCATAACTTTTCTTCCAAGGAGTAAGCATCTTTTAATTTCATGGCTGAAATCACCATCTGCAGTGATTTTGGAGCCCAGAAAAATAAAGTCTGACACTGTTTCCACTATTTCCCCATCTATTTCCCATGAAGTGATGGGACCAGATGCCATGATCTTCGTTTTCTGAATGTTGAGCTTTAAGCCCAACTTTTTCACTCTCTTCTTTCACTTTCATCAAGAGGCTCTTTAGTTCCTCTTCACTTTCTGCCATAAGGGTGGTGTCATCTGCATATCTGAGGTTATTGATATTTCTCCCAGCAATCTTGATTCCAGCTTGTGCTTCTTCCAGCCCAGCGTTTCTCATGATGTACTCTGCATATAAATTAAATAAGCAGGGAGACAGCCTTGATGTACCCCTTTTCCTATTTGGAAACAGTCTCTTGTTCCATGTCCAGTTCTAACTGTTGCTTCCTGACCTGCATATAGGTTTCTCAAGAGGCAGTTCAGGTGGTCTGGTATTCCCATCTCTCTCAGAATTTTTCACAGTTTATTGTGATCCACACAGTCAAAGGCTTTGGCATAGTCAATAAAGCAGAAATAGTTTTTCTGGAACTCTCTTGCTTTTTCCATGATCCAGCGGATTTGCTCTTAGCAATGTTCAGATATGCAGTACCTATAGACACCATACTGTACATTGCACCCCCATCCCTAGGACTTATTTTACAACTGCAAGTTTGCAACTGTTGACCTCCTTTGTCCATTTCAAACCCACTGCCATGTCTGCCAACCCCCAATGTGTTCTCCATATCTATAGCCTTGGTTTTTTGTTTATTTTTTGTTTTAGATAACACATGTAATTAAGACCGTACAGGATTTTTCTTTCTTTGTCTCACTATTTCTCTATTTCTTTTAGGAAATGTCCTCCATCTCCATCTATGTTGTCTCAAATAGTAAAATTTCCCTCTTTTCTGTGCCGAAAAAATGTTTCTTTATATATATATATATATATACACACACACACACACATCTCATCTTCTTTATTCATTCATTGATGGACAGTCTTTTGAGTTAATTTTTGTGTATGGTATAAAGCAAAACTCTGTTTATTTACTTACATGTGAATTTCCCCAGCATTATGGGAAAAGACTTTTCCTATTTAACTACCTTGACAACTTTGTTGAAAGCTAATCAACTATAAATACAAGGATTAATTTCCAAACACTCATTTCTGTTCTACTGCTGTTAATGCCAATGTATATATTGATTTCCTGATTATTGTTAACTGTATTGTTAGTTTTTATATTGGGCAGTTTAAAATTTCCAATTTTTCTTCTTTTTCAAAATTCCTTTGACACTTATAGATCCTTTGCATTTTTATGAAATTTTAGATCAGCTTGGCAATTTCTGCATAAAAACCTGCTATAATTTGACAGAGATTAACTTGCATTTATAGATCAACATGGGAAAGAATTGCCATTTAATAATGTTGAATTTATTACTACACTGACATGGAATAATTCTTTGTTTATTTTGGTCTTATTTAATTTCTCTCATGAATGGTTTGCAGTTTTCAGTCTATAAACCTTGCACTTTTTTGTTAAATTTATTCCTACATATTTTGTTCCTTTTGATGCTGTTACACATGTAATTTTTTTCTAAATTTCACTTTCAGATTGTTCGTTGATAGTATGTAGAAATACAGTTGATTTTTGTACTTTGATCTTATATTCTGTGACCTTGCAAAGCTCATTCATTTGTTCTAGTACTTTTGAGTATTCCTTGGGGTTTTACATACTGAGTAATTAACCTGCAAATAAAGATATTTTTATTTCTTTTTCCAATCTGATTTTGAAATTTCATTCTTCTTCCCTCTCTCTTCTTCCCCACCCCCCATCCTTCTCCTCTTCTATGTAGATGCTATCTCAATTATTGAGAATGAATTATTGAAATAGTCAGCTATTGTTTTTCAGTTATCTACTCCTCCTTTCAATTTTTTAGTTTTTGCTTCATGTATTTAGATAATCTGCTCTGAATATGTGTACATTTATGATGGCAATATATCCCTGACTTTTATCATTATAAACTATCTTGTAATATTTTACATAATTTCTTATAATATTTATTATTTTAAAATATATTTATCAGATGTTAAATCACTGCAGATGGTGACTGCAGCCATGAAATTAAAAGGCGCTTACTCCTTGGAAGAAAAGTTATGAGCAACCTAGATAGTATATTCAAAAGCAGAGACATTACTTTGCCAACTAAGGTCAATCTAGTCAAGGCTATGGTTTTTCCTGTGGTCATGTACGGATGTGAGAGCTGGACTGTGAAGAAGGCTGAGCACAGAATTGATGCTTTTGAACTGTGGTGTTGGAGAAGACTTTTGAGAGTCCCTTGGACTGCAAGGAGATCCAACCAGTCCATTCTGAGGGAGATCAACCCTTGGATTTCTTTGGAAGGAATGATGCTAAAGCTGAAGCTCCAGTACTTTGGCCACCTTATGCGAAGAGTTGACTCATTGGAAAAGACCCTGATGCTGGGAGGGATTGAGGGCAGGAGGAGAAAGGGATGACCGAGGATGAGATGGCTGGATGGCATCATGGACTCGATGGACGTTGAGTCTGAGTGAACTCCGGGAGTTGGTGATGGACAGGGAGGCCTGGCGTACTGCGATTCATGGGGTCGCAAAGAGTCAGACACGACTGCGCAACTGAACTTAACTGAATATAGCCACTACAGCTCTTATTGTTAAACTGTTTGCATTTTATATGCTTTTCTACCATTTTACTTTCAACCTATTTGTAGATTTGGAATCTAAGGTATATCTTTTTTAGACAGTGTATTATTGGGTTTTGCTTTTTTAATTCAGTCTGAGAAGCTTTTTTTGTATTTATGGGGAGTTTTTCAGAATATCAACATCTTATGCTAGTATTCTGTATTCATTAAATGAAAACAGGTATCACTGATTAAGAACCACATAATAATAGGAAAAGCACAGACTTTACAGCTAGGAAGACTGTTTAAAATAATGATTTCACTATTTATTAATTTTGTGACTTTGGTTAAGAGGAGTTCTGAAATGGTAAAATCGTGATATCTGTCTCATGGTACTGTAAAATTAAAAAAGAAACCTGAGGCAAAGTGCCTGGTAGGTTACTAGCCGGGTCAAGTAGTTAGTGATTAATATAGTAATATTAGAGTACTCAATTAGATTCAAGATTCTTATCTTAAAACTCTCTAATCCTGATTCATTATAATTGACTGGGGAAACTATTCCCATGCCCTTTATGTAGCAAAATTCCAAGTTAATTTTTGTTGCTGTGTAATTATTGGGTGGTTATTGTTAATTTTCATTCAGAGATCACAGTTCATTAACTAGACGTGATATTTTGAATGACCTTTTGACTTATTCATTGCAAGCAATGTCAGTATGAATTAAGATATAAAGATGAGGTCTATTTGGCTCCCCAGATGGTGCAGTGGTGTAGAATCTGCCTGCCAATACAGGAGATTCAGGAGATATCTGTTCCATCTGTGGGTCAGGAAGATCCCCTGGGGTAGGAAATGGCAACCCACTCTAGTATTCTTGCCTGGAAAATTCCATGGACAGTAGAGTCTGGCAGGTTATAGCCCATGGGGTTGCAAAGAGTTGGACACAACTGAGTGACTTTCACTTTCTGTCTTATTGTATTCGGTATGAATCTTTTTTAGTTCTCCAAAATTCCCTTTAGAAAGTCAAGGTCTCACCTGAGCTAGCTGGCAGCTAGTTGGCTGAAAGATGCTGCAAGGTCAGGCTCTCCTTGTCACATTCATACTGGAACAAGGACACGGGGCTTAGTGCTCAGAGGTGGCACACACCTCCACATCAAAGAGGAAGAAGACATCAAGTTGGACATGATGTGAGCAACTGAGCTTGCATACACGCACGAGGTCTGTTTATCACAGTGTTTTTGAAATATTTCGTGACAATTAAAGCTGAGCACAGTCTCAGTAAATGAATCTTAGGAAATCCATTTGCAGTCAGCCATGACATGAAATACAAAACTCTCCTGGGAAAAATGCTTTCATGAAAGATGAAAAAAGGAGCTTCCCTGGTGGCTCAGCAGTAAAGAATCCACTTGTGAAGCAGGAGATGTGGGTTTGCTCCCTAGGTCAGGACGATCCCCTGGAGAAGGAAATGGCAACCCAACCCAGCATTCTTGCCTGGGAAATCTCTTGGACAGAGGAGCCTGGGGCTACAGTCCATGGACTCGCAAAGAGTCACACATTACTTAGTAACTAACAGGAGGAGCAGCAAGGCCACCATAAAAATGAGGGTAAAAGAACATAATCAGTAACACAACAAAAAGAAAGCAAACAAGGAGAACTAGCTCACACAAACCAAATTTTATTCCAGCACATTTGTGAGTGTCTTTTGCAAATAAAACGCGAAGAATGTTCTCGGGGTGCTTCTCCGGTGGCTCGGTGATAAAGAGTCCACCTGCCAATGCAAGAAACAGGGGCTTGATCCCTGATGCAGGAAGATCCCACAGGCTGCGAAGCAACCAAGCACCGTAACTTGAGCCTGTGCTCTAGAGCACAGTACTGAGCAAATACTGAGCCCACGTGCGACAACTACTGAAGCCCACGCACCCCAGAGCCCCTGCTCTGCAAGAGAAGCGCTGTAATGAGGAGCCCACGCCCCACAACCAGAGAGCAGCCCCTGCTTGGCACAACGAGAGAGAAGAAACAAAGACCCCGCACAGCCAAAAATAAACAATAAAATAAAAAGGATGCTCTTGGACATCAGGAAAAATCTAAAAGTTGATTTCTTTTATAATTTTTTCCTTAGAATAATAGCACTTTGGAATGGTTAGGAATAAATCAGACTGAGAAGTTTTACATTATACATTTAATTTCCTCTAGGAAAATGCTAGTAACATATATTTTTATCTTAAAAATCATGTATGTGCCCAGGAAGAGCAGTGATGAGCAGTAAAGAAGTATTTTAACAGACAGATGAACAATAATTAGAATATTCTCAGAGGGACTGCATCCAGCACTATGGTGTTTGGTGCCAGGACATGCAGAATAACTAAAGTGCTAACAATCATAATGTTAATTATGATGAACAGGGTTTAGAATTTATTTGAAGATGAATAGATAGAGCTTTATTTATAAATAAGTACTAAGGATGTGACTGAAGAGACTTAGCATGCATGCATGCAAGGATACATATATATATAAATATATACAAGAATATGTAATGTCAACTAAAGATATTTACAACCTAAAAGTTGATAGTTATGTATTATTTGGTGGGAATTTTTAGGACATTAAGCCTGAGAGGCAGCATCTCAAGCAACCCCAAGATAACTACTCCAAGGATGTGAGGGGGGAGCTAGGATATATAGGAGTTTTGCAACAAAGGACAAGTAGTCTAGAACAGCAAAAGATTATGCTTAAAGAAAACCAGTTATCCCAAGTGAAGGAATTTAGCACTTTTCTCTGTGTGGGAAGATGCAGGAGTCTGGGCTCACTGAAATCTTCCCTTTGATATGCACCTCAGCTCTCTGGGGCCACACTATCCTCTTTTCACATATGGAGTTTCCTTTCCTCAGGGCGCACTGCAGTCGATGGCTGCTGAAAGTGAAAGTCGCTCAGTCATATCTGACTCTTTTTGACCCCATGGACTTTAACAGTCCATGGAATTCTCCAGGCCAGAATACTGGAGTGGGTAGCCTTCCAGAGGATCTTCCCAACCCAGGGATAGAAACCAGGTTTCCTGCATTGCAGGTGGATTCTTTACCAGCTGAGCCACCAGGAAATCCCAAGAATACTGGAGTGGGTAGCCTATCCCTTCTCCAGAGAATCTTCCAGACTCAGAAATCGAACCGGGGTCTCCTGCATTGCAAGCGGATTCTTTACCGGCTGAGCTACCAGGGAAGCGACGATGGCTGCTAGATGGCAGGTATTCTTTTCTTCCTGAGATCCCTCAGGGCTCACCAGGTCTCTGTGGGGTGGTGGCTGCAATCACTGATGACCGTGACATCCTTTGTTTATTGATATGGCAGGCACATTCCACTTATCAGCAGTTGATGAGCATATTTCACCTTATGAAATGGATTTGTGCTAATGAAATTGAATTTAAAGTGAGTTTCCGTATAGCAAATCCTATTTTCCAACCTATCCCAGTCATATAATTGGGAACATTTACCATGGGATATGATGGAACTGAGAAGCAAATACTGGTCTGAAATGTGTGTAAAGTTTTAACTCAAAAACAATTTTTCAACAATCCCTATGTGCCTTCTACTGCAAACAAGCTGAGGATGTGGTGTTGAATCACAAGCTCTGTCTCTGATTCCAAGGAAATTATCCTTTAGTTAGAGGTGCAGAGAAGTAAACAAGGAATTTCAACACAATGTAAAGTGGTATAAAAAGATGATGCTGAGTAGTATGGGAGAAAACAGACCATACTTAACACAATCAGCTGAAGCTGGGTAAGTCTCCTGGAGTCAATAAAATCTAATCACAAGAAATTATTATCTAGGGAAAATGGAGTGGAGTGAAGCTATAGCAGGCCCAGGGATGATGGTAGATGCTCAGTTAGGATGGTTGTGTTTGTGATGGTAGAGGGCGGTTTAGGCAGAGAGGCAGGAGAAAGCATGGAGTGTTTGCAGGTCTGCATATTTTAAGCATTGTTTAATGTGGGGGAATGGAGAGAAGTCGATGGTGAGGGATGAGGCTGGCAGTATATGAATATATTTCTAGCCTACAGAAGGAGAATTGTGTTTACTGTGCCAGTAAACAGTTCTCTGAATAAAATCCTCTGTTGTTTTAATGTTTGCCCATTTCTGTGCTGTAAATCCTCCCACCACGGTCACTTTTATGCTGCCAATGGTTTAACAATTGTCATGCAAAATCCCTCAGTATTTAACAATTGACTCAAAAAAAATTTTTTTTAATTAGAGGAAAATTGATTTACAATGTTGTGTTGATTTCTGCCCATACAATAATGCAAATCAGTCATAATTATACACATATCACCTCCCTCTGAACCTCCCTCCCCTCTCCCCATTTCACCCCTCTAAGACATCACAGGGCACAGGCTGGGCTCCCTGTTTACACGGCTACGTCACATACATGATGGTGGATGTATGTTGATGCTACTGTCTCCAGTTGTTTCATTCTCGCCTTCCTTCACTGTGCCCACACGTCTATTCTCTACATCTGCATCTCCATTCCTTCCCTGCAAATAGTTGCATCAATACCATTTGTATAGGTTCCATATACATGCATTAATATATATTTGTTTTTCTCTTTCTGACTTACTTCACTCTGTGTAACGGGTTCTAGGTTTATCTACTTCACTAGAACTGACTCAAATTTGTTCTTTTTATGGCTGTGTAATATTCCATTATATGCATATATATATATACACACACACCACATTTTTATCCATTCGTCTGTAGATGAACATCTACGCTGTTTCCATGCCCTGACTATTGTAAATAGTGCTGCAGTGAAGACTGGGGTACATATGTCTTTTAGAATTATGGTTTTGCCAGGATATGTGCCCAGTAGAGGGATTGCTGGATCACATGGTAGATTCATTCCTAGTTTTTTTTTTGGTTTTTTTTTTAACGAATCTCCGTACTGTTCTCCATAATGGCTGTATCAGTTTTCATTCCCACCATTGGTGTAGGAGGGTTCCCACTTCTCTACACCCCCTCCAACATTTAAACAATTGGCTCTTGAGAGCCAGTTCATCTAGCACACTATTGCTAGAGACTAGATCATGATTGATAAATTAATATTAGAAAAGAACATGTGGAGATGGAAGGAGGCAGATACATTCATTATCATGATTCATCACTAGTTTAAATCAATAAGTTTAGTTCAGTCACTCAGTCATGTCTGACTCTTCGCAACCCCATGGACTACAGCACACCAGGCTTCCCTGTCCATCACCAACACCCAGAGATTCCTCAAACTCATGTCCATCGAGTTGGTGATGCCATCAACCATCTCATCCTCTGTCATCCCCTTCTCCTGCTTTCAATCCTTCCCAGCATCAGGGTCCTTTCTAATGAGTCAGTTCTTCGTATCATGTGGCCAAAGCATTGGAGCTTCAGCTTCTGCATAATCCTTTCAATGAATATTCAAGGTTGATTTCCTTTAGGATTGCTGCTGCTAAGTCACTTCAGTCGTGTCCGACTCTGTGTGACCCCATAGACGGCAGCCCACCAGGCTCCCCCGTCCCTGGGATTCTCCAGGCAAGAACACTGGAGTGGGTTGCCATTTCCTTCTCCAGTGCATGAAAGTAAAAAGTGAAAGGGAAGTCGCTCGGTCGTGTCGACTCCTAGTGACCCCATGGACTGAAGCCCACCAGGCTCCTCCATCCAATGGGATTTTCCAGGCAAAAGTACTGGAGTGGGGTTCCACTAGGATTGACTGGTTGGAATTCCTTGCAGTCCAAGGGACTCTCAAGAGTCTTATCCAAAAAAAGTTCAAAAACATAAATTCTTTAGCACCCAGGTTTCTTTATGGTCCAACTCTCATATCCATACATGACTACTGGAAAAACCATAGCTTTGACTAGATGGATTTTGTTGGCAAAGTAATGTCTCTGTTTTTTAATTTGCTGTCTAGGTTGGTCATGGCTTTTCTTCCAAGGAGCAAATGTCTTTTAATTTCATGACTGCAGTTACCATTTGAATTGGTTTTGGAACCCAAGAAAATAGAGTCTGTCACTGTTTCCATTGTTTCCCCATCTATTTGCCATGGAGTGATGGGACTGGATCCCATGATCTTCGTTTTTTGGATGTTGAGTTTTAAGCCAGCTTTTTCCACTCTCTTCTTTCACCTTCATCAAGAGGCTCTATAGTTCCTCTTCGCTTTCTGCCATAAGGGTGGTATCATCTGCATATCTGAGGTTATTGCTACTTCTCCTGGCAATCTTGATTTCAGCTTGTGCTTCAACCAGCCCAGCGTTTCTCATGATGTACTCTGCATATAAGTTAAATAAGCAGGGTGACAATATACAGCCTTGATGTACTCCTTTCCCAATTTGGAACCAGTCCATTCTTCCATGTCCGGGTCTAACTGTTGCTTCTTGACCTGCACACAGATTTCTCAGGATGTTTAAATAGTTTAAATAACCTTTCTTTTTCAGATTGTAACTGAAACTACCTTCTCAACCACTGTGCATAGCTATATACTCACAAAATCAGCAGTTCATTTTACTACATGATGCTTTCCATTCTCTGGGGGACAAAACTTAGAATTTTAAAGGGTCTTTGAAATGGTTCAACACAGCTGTTTTAGAGTTCAGGAAACCGAATCTCAGGTTACAACTAATAGTTGCAAGTGTAGAGCTTGTATGTCTTATTCAGCCCTTTTCAGATCAGCCATTAGTCCTCTTCAGCATTCTGTAAACACTACAGTTTCTTTACACTGTTAGTCACTAAATTTTAACTCTATACTCCTTTTCTAAATGTTTATGCTTCAGCTGAACTGCAATACTATGCTTCATGGCTCTCAGATTTAGAGTTCTCTTACTCCAACATTTTAGTTCTTTGAATTTTTTTTAATTGGATTTTTGTGTGTGCAGATTTTCAATAAATATGCATGTTCAGTTCAATGAGTAATTCTTAATGTTAAATGTCTTGAATTGTCAAACACAATTTAGAAAACTCAGTAGAAAACTCTACATACCCCAAATCTTACTGTTACCTTTCTTCTGTCTTCCTTCCTGATATTCCACGATTCCTTCATCACTTCCCTTCTATTTCAAAACTTCATTTAGTTATTCATTGTAGTAGGTATTTAGGTGACAAATTCTCTTAGCTTCCTTTCATTTGGGAATGTTATGATTTTGCCTTCGTTTCTTAAGAATACCTTCAATGAACACAGAATTTGGGATTGATAGTTCTTTTCTTTCAGGGCTGGTATCTGGTGAGAAATGACCTGTCATTCCAATAGCTTTTCCACTAAAGGTAAGATGTTCTAACTGTTTTCCAGTTTTTGTTTGTTTGTTTATCCTTAGCTGTAAGAAATTTGAAATTTATCCTTGCTGTGTCTTGGCACAGATTACTTTGAGTTTATCTTGTTTGTGGTTTCTTTAGTTTATTGAATCTGCTGGCTTATGTTTTTTTGCCAAATTTGGGCCTCATTATTTTCTTTCACATTTTTCTAGGCCTTCCCTCTTCCTCCTCTGCTTCTGATACTCCCATGATATAAATATTAGATATTTTTTTATAATCTCACAGGACTTTGAAGCTCCATTTAAACCCTGTTTAATGTTAATCAGTCTATATTCTACCCATTACTCAATTCAGGTAGTTTTTATTATTCTGTTTTTAAGTTCACAGATTCTTTGCTCTGTCCTCTACATTCTGATGTTAAAGCCATCACTGAATTTAAAAAAAGTTTCTTAATATTGGTTTTCAACTTTAAAAATTCACATGGTTTTAATTTTATCCCTCCTTTTTCTTTGCTAAAACTCTATCTTTTTCACCTAAGAAGAGTGTGATGGCTAATTTAAACATATTTATGATGACTGCTTAAAAACCCTTGTCAGATAATTCCACCATGTGTGTAATCTCAGTGCTGATGTGCCAGGGTCCAACCCCGGTGGATCCAAGGATAGTCAAAGTGGGGATGGAGCAGGTGGCTGCGGACAGAATTTTATATAGAATAGAATAGGATAGGATAGCTCAGGATAGAATAATGTAGTAGGAAATTAGCGTAAAAAAGGAGGCTGAATAACTTGGTTTATGGGGAAAGCCAATAAAATCTCAAGACAAGAGATTTGCACCATCTACGTGGGCCACTGGCACCCGCTTGAGCCTCTAAAGGTGCCCCACCGTGGGCTCCTTTTCTCACAGATCTTAGAAGCCAGGGCAAGTAAGTAGACGTGGTGAGCCTCCCCATTCCAGATGGTAATTCAGCCTGGAATTAGAGTAAGAGAGGAGAGAGACAAGGAGACATGGGGGGAGCCAGATTTCTTTTTTCAAAGAAGAAAGTTCGAGAGAGAGTCATCCGAGAAACTGGCCCAAACTTTATTTTTCACAAGGCCTTTTTATACATAAAGATCAATGGGTATCACAAATTTTGGCAACGTCAGCAACCCTGACTCTTATCAAGACCAGGCTATTTTCTCTGCATACCTAGTTGTATACACAAGTCTTAGGTAATTTACATCATCTTTTGGCCAAAAGGCCAATTCTACAATTTACAGCTCTTTTCTGATAAAGTGTTATTTTTTCCAAGGTCTGGCACCATTCTCTGGAGGCACTAAACAAAGTTGCATTCTTACATAGCAAGGACACAGCAAGCAAGAGGAGTACAATGATTTATAAAAGAAAGCAATTAACTCAAAAGCTTAGTGCTGCTAACATAAAAAAACTACTACATATCTTTTTCCAAATTTTGTTTATATAGCTGAACTTTCCAGGTGCAAATAAGGAGGTCTGGCAGCAATCATTGAGGCAACAGCGAAATCCTATCACTAATAGGGTTTTGGCTCTTAGAAAAGGTTTTGTAACTTTAAAACACTTCAAGGCCTTTTTGCCCCTCAACAGTTGGGGGGTTGTAAGCAATTCACAAGCTTGTAAAAGGTCAGGGGAACCTGTTAGGCAGGCTAGAGCATTATCAAAGGGAGGTTGGGCTGAAACACTCCTTTCAAATGCAGGAAACTAAAGCTCTGAATTGACTTTTTTCTGAGAAACTGTCAGAAAATAGTGGGAAAACAGAAAAATTCTTATTTTTTGAGGTACATGCTCAGGAAAAACCAGGGAGAAATCCAAAGACTCAAATTGCTCTGCCATCTGGGTCTGCCACGTGACTCTTGTCACGGGTGGGATTCCTCACGCTGGCCCCCGACACTGATGTCTGCTGAATGTCTTTTCTTGCTCATGTTGGCATTTCCCTGACTCTTGATAGGATGAGAGATTTTATATTGTACCCTGTACATCTTGGGTATCATCTAGTGAGACTATGGATCTTTTGAAAATCTTAAGATGTAACTAGTCTCCTCTGACATGTCTGTGGACAAACAAGGATGAAGTCCTGTTGTCACGTGGAGGTGGAAATGCAGGTTCTCTACTCAGCTTCCACTGACAGTCAAGAGTAGGGATAGAATTCCTCATCATTGCTGAACATGCGCAGGAATTCAAGCTCCCTGCTAAACCTGCACTGACACCACTCTGACTGGAAAGAGAGGGGAGACTGGTATTACTCTCCATAAGGCCTCCGCCGACACCATGAGGGACGCTGGTTACTTACGAGCAGGGATGAAAGTCCTGCCTCCACATTGTGCCTTCTCTAACACCGCATGATAAGGGCAACTTGTTTCTGTTCCTCTTCTGATGTCTATCTCAGAAACTTTCTCTGTTCCTTTTCTTACTTTGATAAAACTCTGCTACAGAAAAGGTTTTGAGGGATTAAGCCTGGTCCCTAGTCTCGGAGAAGGGGATAGCACCCCACTCCTGTACTCTTGCCTGGAAAATCCCATGGACGGAGGAGCCTGGTAGGCTGCAGTCCACGGGGTCGCTGAGAGTTGGACACGACTGAGTGACTTCCCTTTCACTTTTCACTTTCATGCATTGGAGAAGGAAATGGCAACCCACTCCAGTGTTCTTGCCTGGAGAGTCCCAGGGATGGGGAACCTGTTGGGCTGCCGTCTATGAGGTTGCACAGAGTTGGTCACAACTGAAGTGACTTAGCAGCAGTAGTCAGGAAGCGTGGAAGTCAGTGTTCTTCACTTGGCTTTTGCTGACAGAGGTAAGGTATAGCCATGGTTTTCTCTGTGATACTTGGTTGGAGTAGGGAGGTTATTGTCTACTATCATTGTTTACTGTTTTTGATAGATAGCCCCTTTTTTATCCTTTGACTAGAGAGAGCTGGCCTTGGTACTTTTTTCTGCTCTCATCGACATTTCTGGGTTGTCAGACTTACTCAGCACTTAAAATTTCATACATCATCTGCCTTTTATGAAAAAGTTTCCTCAGAAGGCCAATGGATAAGAGACGTAGGGATTTTAATTTCAATATTTGAGAAAAAAACCGCAAGTCAAACTATCCAGAAATGGAATCTTGGTAGGCGAGATATTCTGTATCTTGGGCTGTTGAAGATGAAAATCAAGAACCAGAAAGGAATCAGGCTAACTGACACTTAAGATCTCCTCCAACTCTGAAGTTCTATGACAGTCTAAGAAAGCAGCTTTAGAAAATCTTCCCCAGTGAAGAGGACTGTGACACTGAGGTACCCCGGCTTGAACATTTGTACCGTGACTCTCCTATATGGTGATTTCTTGTCTGCATAGTCCTTATAAGACTAGCAGAGTGAGGATGGAGAGTTAGGAGGAGGATGAGAAGAGAACATTCATCATAGACAAAGAATTAATATTTTAAGTTGCTTTTAAAAGCTGAAAGACTTGCATATGTTCTTATAATGTTTGTATTTTTATCAGCACATTGAAAACACCACCAGCTATAAATAAAAATGTTAATACTTAGCCAAAATAAATGTTTTATATACCAGATAATTCTCAGAAAAAAAGACACTGGGTTTATGTGAAATAAATGTTTATTAATTTAAACCAAAAGTATTTACAGTTAAGAACATTTGGATCTCAATGAATAAAATTCAACGTTTTGCTTACCTGTATCTAATATAATTCCATTAAGGACTTCTTGGTATCTAAGAGGTCATAATTATCCCTTGAGAAAACGTCATGTTAGTAACATGTTGGAGCTAGGGTGATCCTTTATAGGAAGTGATACCCCTGAAATAAATACTAAAACTTCTGAATTGTGTAATTTCAAATCTTACTATAGAGATATGTCAATGGAATGTGATTCAAAAGCAAATATGTTACATGACGGCATCTCAATAAACTGTTCTATGGAAAAAAGCAGTAACTAAAGTACACAACCCAAAAAGGTTAACTAGTTCACCTGACTCCCATGATTTTGAAACAGCTCTGTATTGCCATAGGAGGCGATAAGGAAGCTAGTTAGTATAATTAGAATTTGCTGGTGCAGATCAGCTACTCAGCTGCGGAATTATCCCAATGAGATTCATTTACTATGTCATCATCTATGCCTGTTTTCAGCCAGCCGCTTTGAGGGCTCCAGCAACACTGTGGGCAATTTTGGCATTTGTTTCCCGAGTGCCATTTTCATTAACGTTAGTGGATGTGAGGTGTGAATAGTGAAAGAATAATCATTTCCCCTTGCGGATATCAAAAATTATAAAATGAGAGACATTGCAAAACATCTGAAGTATGCTTCTGTCCTTTTTTTGCTGAGCAATAA
>SJXQ01005067.1:222803-289379 GCA_006408695.1 Aepyceros melampus
ATGACTGAGCGACTTCACTTTCACTTTTCACTTTCATGCATTGGAGAAGGCAATGGCAACCCACTCCAGTGTTCTTGCCTGGAGAATCCTAGGGACAGCGGAGCCTGATCTTAAAGAAAGTTAAGATTCAACGAGAGAGAAATGACACAAGAATTATACTGAACAATTTATCTACCCAGGAAATCAGTCCTGAATATTCATTGGAAGGACTGATGCTCAAGCTGAAACTCCAATACTTTGGCCACCTGATGAGAAGAACTGATTCATTTGAAAAGACCCTGATGCTGGGAAAGATTGAGGGCAAGAGGAGAAGCAGATGACAGAGGATGAGATGGTTGGATGGCATCACTGACTCAATGGACATAGGTTTGGGTGGACTCCGGGAGTTGGTGATGGACTGGGAGGCCTGGCATGCTGCGGTTCATGGGGTCAGAGTCAGACACAACTGAGCGACTGAACTGAACTGAATCTGTACACACACACACACACTCTGAATGTATTTATGTATACATATTGTTGACTTAAAAAATAGTCACAACCTAAAAGTTTAGAATTATATTTTTAAAATTATGAAAGTATGATAATACATTTACAGGAGACTTGGAAAACAGAGAACAAAGTTACATATAGCTCCACTGTATATTACAATTATTTTTTCAGTAGATAAATTAAGATGTTCAGTTGGAGATTCAATATCAAACCCTCAAAAATTAATAGAATGAGTCTGGTTCAAGATGGCAGAGTAGAAGGATGCCATCCTCCTGTGAGAGCACCAAAATCACAACTAGCTGTTGAACAACCACCAACAGGAGGACCCTGGAACCTACCAAAAAAGATACCCCACGTCCAAAGATAAAGAAGAAGCCGCAGTGAGAGGTAGGAGGGGCAAAATCACAATAGTCAAATTCCACATCTGCCTGGTGAGTGACTCACAAATTGAAGAACAATAATACCAAAGAAGTTTTCCCACTGTTGTGAAGGTTCTGAACCCCACACCAGGCTTCCCAGCCTGGGGACCTGACAAAGTGTCTGGGAATCCCAGGGAATCTGACCTTGAAGGTCAGAGGGATTTGACTACAAGACTTCCACTGGGGGAAACAGGAACTCCAGTCTTGGAGGGCACACACAAAACCTTGCATGCACCAAGACTCAGAGGAAAGTGGCAGAGATGCGACAAGAGATTGAGAGGAAATTACCTGCACGTGTTGGAGGGTTTCCTGTGGAGGCGTGGGTCAGAAGGGGCTCACTGCAGGGATAGGGGGGTGGGGGGGGACTGGAAGCAGTTTTGGAAAGTCCCCTTTGGTGTAAACCCTCTTGGCGATCACCTTTAACCAGACCATAAACTCCCATCAGGCTATCAGATTTCTCAACAGAAACTCTACAAGCCACAAGGGAATGGCATGATATATTTAAAGTGATGAAAGCGAAGAACCTATAACCAAGAATACTCTACCCAGCAAGACTCTCATTCAGATCTGATAGAAATCAAAAGCTTTCCAGACAAGCAAAAGTTAAGAGAATTCAGCACCACCAAACCAGCTTCACAACAAATGCTAAAGGAACTTCTCTAGGCAGAAAACAAGAGAAGCAAAAGCCCTAACTACAGAAAATAAACCCAAAACAATTAAGAAAATGGTTAAAGGATCATACATATCAATAATTACCTTAAATGTTGTGGTGGGGGTTTAGTCTCTAAGTTGTGTCCAATGCTTGTGATCCCATGGACTGTATAGCCTGCCAGGCTCCTCTGTCTGTGGGATTCTCCAGGCAAGAATACTACTGTGGATTGCCATTTCCTTCTCCATGGATTAAGTGCACCAACAGGTAAAAACATGAGCACATATGCACTTCGACTTACCACATCACTCTGCTTGATCCCCCAAATTGCATGTAATTATTTATCTTGTTACGTTACTTATGTTCCCATTATGACTTGCAATAGTAATTATCTTTTTATTTTTGGTCTGGCTATTGATTTTGAAAACTGATCAACATCTTTTACTATTGTGATTATGTAACTATTACTCACTTAATACTATTGTATCATGATTGGTCAACAGAAAATAGAAATCTATATCACCAAAACTAGCATTTAATAGAAATTTAGTTATGTTTCTCTTTTTGCCAGTTTTTCTAAATGTCCTATAGACATCTAATGGATTCCCAAATAGCTCAAACAGTAAAGAGTCTGCCTGCAGTGAGTGAGACCTGAGTTCGATCCCTCGGTTCTGGAGAAGGGCATGGCAACTCACTCCAGTATTCTTGTCTGGAGAATTCTATAGACAGAGGAGACTGGCGTGCTACAGTCCATGGGGTTGCAAAGAGTCAGACACGACTGAGCAACTTTCACTTTCACTTTCATCTTTTTGCCAGTTTTTCTAAGTGTTCTATGGACATCTAACAACAACATATGAGATACAAAATTTTAAATATATTTGTGTAGGATATGATCAGTATAAATTAAATATAAACCTATTATATTTAAATTATTAATGACATCATTCAAGATGCTCCTATTGTTATTTTTTCTGCACTTGATAAAAAATTCTCAGAGAAATCTTAATATGTCTAACTATGATTATATATTTTTTCCTTTTTTTCATATCTTTCTTCTGAATTTTGCTTTGTATCTTTGCAATGTATCTTCGTTTCTTTGTTGTTAAGGTGACTCATGGTTTATGATGTCTATCTTCTTTGTGAATTGTACCTTTTATCATGAAAAATTCATCTTTGTTTCATTAAAAAATAAATTTAACAGACAAAAAAATTAATAGAATGAACAGATGGAAAAGTAGAAGGCACATAGTGGACTTCAAAAGCACTGTGAACCAATTTAACATACAGAAGCAGATGATATTAAGAAGAGGTGGCAAGAATACACAGAAGAACTGTACAAAAAAGATCTTCATGACCCAGATAATCATGATGATGTGTTGACTAATCTAGAGCCAGACATCTTGGAATGTGAAGTCAAGTGGGCCTTAGAAAGCATCACTACGAACAAAGCTAGTGGAGGTGATGGCATTCCAGTTGAGCTGTTTCAAATCCTGAAAGATGATGCTGTGAAAGTGCTGCACTCAATTTGCCAGCAAATCTGGAAAACTCAGCAGTGGCCACAGGACTGGAAAAGGTCAGTTTTCATCCCAATTCCAAAGAAAGGCAATGCCAAAGAATGCTCCAACTACCGCACAATTGCACTCATCTCACATGCTAGTAAAGTAATGCTCAAAATTCTCCAAGCCAGACTTCAGCAATATGTGAACCGTGAACTCCCTGATGTTCAAGCTGGTTTTAGAAAAGGCAGAGGAACCAGAGATCAAATTGCCAACATCCGCTGGATCATGGAAAAAGCAAGAGAGTTCCAGAAAAACATCTATTTCTGCTTTATTGACTATGCCAAAGCCTTTGACTGTGTGGATCACAGTAAACTGTGGAAAATTCTGAAAGAGATGGGAATACCAGACCACCTGACCTGCCTCTTGAGAAATCTGTATGCAGGTCAGGAAGCAACAGTTAGAACTGGACATGGAACAACAGACTGGTTCCAAATAGGAAAAGGAGTACGTCAAGGCTGTATATTGTCACCCTGCTTATTTAACTTATATGCAGAGTACATCATGAGAAATGCTGGACTGGAAGAAACACAAGCTGGAATCAAGATTGCTGGGAGAAATATCAATAATCTCAGATATGCAGATGACACCACCCTTATGGCAGAAAGTGAGGAGGAGCTAAAAAGCCTCTTGTTGAAAGTGAAAGAGGAGAGTGGAAAAGTTGGCTTAAAGCTCAACATTCAGAAAACGAAGATCATGGCATCTGGCCCCATCACTTCATGGGAAATAGATGGGGAAACAGTAGAAACAGTGTCAGACTTTGTTTTTTTGGGCTCCAAAATCACTGCAGATGGTGACTGCAGCCATGAAATTAAAAGGCGCTTACTCCTTGGAAGAAAAGTTATGACCAACCTAGATAGTATATTCAAAAGCAGAGACATTACTTTGCCGACTAAGGTCCGTCTAGTCAAGGCTATGGTTTTTCCTGTGGTCATGTATGGATGTGAGAGTTGGACTGTGAAGAAGGCTGAGCACAGAAGAATTGATGCTTTTGAACTGTGGTGTTGGAGAAGACTCTTGAGAGTCCCTTGGACTGCAAGGAGATCCAACCAGTCCATTCTGAGGGAGATCAACCCTGGGATTTCTTTGGAAGGAATGATGCTAAAACTGAAGCTCCAGTACTTTGGCCACCTTATGCGAAGAGTTGACTCATTGAAAAAGACCCTGATGCTGGGAGGGATTGGGGGCAGGAGGAGAAAGGGACGACCGAGGATGAGATGGCTGGATGGCATCATGGACTCAGTGGATGTGAGTCTGAGTGAACTCCGGGAGTTGGTGATGGACAGGGAGGCCTGGCGTACTGCAATTCATGGGGTCGCAAAGAGTCGGACAGGACTGCGCGACTGAACTGAACTGATACAATTTTCACAGAGCAGCACAGTACAAATTCTATTCAAGATCCCATAGATTATAAACCAGGAAACACTGGAACATATCCAGGGACATACAACAAGGTGCAAAATTTCATGGCCTAAAGGTATTGAAATCATATGGAGTCTGTTCTCTTATAACTGTGGAATTATGTTGAAATCAATATCAAAAAATATTTGAAAATAACCCACATATTTTCAAGTGCAACATGACTTTTACCGAGAGAGATCTTTGACTTAGCCATTGAAAGCTTCAAAACAATTAAAAGACTGAAAAAACACAGAGGGTGATTTCAGAGAAGAATGCATTTAAATGCTAAACTAATATCAATGTGAGAAATATCAAGGATACTTTAAAAATTCCATGGATTTGAAAATTTAATATCCACTTTTAAATGATGGGTGTATTTAAGAAGCCATAGCAAGGGAAGTTAGAAAATATTTCTAAATATGAATAAAAATGAATAAAACAATGAAAAGAGAATTTATCAGAATTTGTTGCATTCAGTTGAAGCAGCTCAATGCAACTAAATACAGTGTAGAATCTTTAGTAACATATATAAACAAATAATGGATACTAACATTAAATTTTGTGAAATTTGAACAAACCTGTACTTTCATTAATAATACTATATCATAAAACATGGTGTTTCTTCATATTTTTAGAATCGTGTTAGAAGTTGAAGCCTCATTCAAAATTTTTTTAAATCGCTAAAGTAATAAAATTTCTAAACTTTTAGCAATAATGCTAGATGCCAGAATAAATGGAAATATATCAGTTTTGAGTGAATATAGGGTAGAAATCCAGCATTCTAGTCATCCTTAGTCAAACAAGTGGAACCAAAATTTCAAAAAAATTTTAGCTAAAATTTAGCAAAAATTCACATTTTCTAAATTCACATTCACATATCTACACTTGATAAAGTCTTGAGAAAGAACAACAACAACAAAAGAGACAGAGAAATTGGAAAATAAAAACTAAATGAAATGGAAACACTGAATATGAAACAGAAAAAGTGAAACAAACTAGTTAAGAGATCATCATATAGTCTGGTTGTTTTTAAACATAGCTGCTCATTAGAATTACATCTAGAGCTCTGGGCAAAAAAACAATACCTTGGCATTTGTGTTTTCAAAAATTCTAGGATAATTCTGATATGCATCTGGATTTAGAAAATGATTACAGTTTTTCTATTAAATGGTAGTTTTAGTGATATATACTTCTCTTATGTTCTGTTCACCAATCATGATATGAAGATATTAGGTGAATAATAGTTACAGAATTACAATAGTAAATGATGTGTATCAGTTCTCACAATTAATAGCCAGACAAGAAACAAAAGATAATTACAATTACAAGTCATAATGGAAACACAATTAACCTAACAATATAAAATAATTACCTACAATATCTAGTGTTAAGTAGTGATGTGGTAAGTGGACGTGTATACACGCACATGTTTTCATCTGCTCAGTCAGTCTCTGTCTTTTGGTTGGTGCATTTAATCCATTTACATTTTAAGTGATTATCAATATGTATGATCCTTTTACCATTTTTTTTAATCGTTTTGGGTTTATTTTCTTTAGGTAGCATTTTTGCTTCTCTTGTTTCCTGCCTAGAGAAGTTCCTTTAGTATTTGTTGTAAAGCTGGTTGGTGGTACTGAATTCTCTTAACTTTTGCTTGTCTGGAAAGCTGTGGATTTCTCTTTCAAATCTGAATAAGAGTCTTGCTGGATAGAGTATTCTTGGTTGTAGTTTCTTCCCTTTTCTCACTTTAAATATTATGTTCATTCCTTTCTGGCTTGTAGAGTTTCTGTTGATAAATCAGGAGATAACCTTATGGGAGTTCCCTTATAGGTGGTCATCTTCCCTTGCTGATTTTAATATTTTATCTTTGTCTTTAATTTTTGTCAGTTTGATTACTACGAGTCTCTGTGTGTTCCTCCTTGGGTTTATCCTGCCTGGGACTCTCTGTGCTTCCAGGACTTGACTATCTCCTTTCCCCTGTTAAGGAAGTTTTCAGCTATTATCTCTTCAAATATTTCCTCAGGTTCTTTATCTCTCTCTTCTTCTCTAGGGACCCCTATAATGCGAATGTTGCTGCATTCGCTTTTGTCCCAGAGGTCTCTAGGGCTTTCTTCATTTTTTTTTTTCCATTCTTTTTTCTATATTCTGTTTTGCACCATTCCCACCATTCTGTCTTCCAGGTCACTTATCCGCTTTTCTACTTCAGTTATTCTACTACTGACTGTTTATCTCTGTTTTTCTGCTCTTTAGTTCTTCTAGGTCTCTGGTAAACATTTCTTGTATCGTCTCCATTCTTTTTCCAAGAACCTGGATCATCTTCACTATCATTATTCTGAATTATTTTTCTGGAAGGCTGCCTCTCTCCACTTCATATAATTGTTTTTCTGGTGGTTTATCTTGTTCTTTCATCTAGTCCTCTAGCTAGTCCTCGCCTTTTCATTTCATTGAACTTTCTGTGGTTGGAGTTTCTGCTCTGGAGCCTGTGGGGCTGTGGTTCTTTTTACTTCTTCTGTCTGCCCTGTGGTGGGTGAGGCTGACAGGAGGGACTGGTAGTTGGAAAAACTGCTTCTTGCGCTGGTGTGCAGTGTGTGTTCAGGAAAGCTTTAATCCAGTTATCTGATGAGTAGGGCTGCACTCCCTCCTGTCCGTTGGTTGGCCCGAGTTGATCCAGCCTTGGAGTCTGCAGGCTCTATGGTAGTGTTCATGGTGACTTCCAAGAGGGCTCACTTGCCGAGGGACACCTCCCAGGCCTGCTACTGCCATTGCTTCTGCTGGCCCACACCTCCCCAGGAGACCCTCAACTCTAGCAAGTAAGCCTGGCTCCGTGTCCTGTGAGGTTATTGCTCGTTTCCCTTGGGTCCTGGTACACTCAAGATTTTCTTTGAGCCCTCCAAGATTGGAGCTTCTGTTTCCCCTAGTCCTCTGGAAGTCCTGTAGTCAAATCCCACTGGCTTTCAAAGTCAGATTTCCTGGGGGTTCCTAGTGCCTGTGCCAGACCCTCAAGCTGGGAAGCCTGATGTAGGACTCAGAGCCTTTACAACAGTGGGAGAACTTCTTTGGTATTACTGCTCTCCAATTTGTGAGTTGCCCACTCAGCAGGTATGGGATTTGATTTTATCATGATTGCACCCCTCTCACCATCTTGTTGTGGCTTCTCCTTTGTCTTTGGATGCGGGATGCCTTTTAGTTCGGTGGGTTCCAGTGTCCTCCTGTTAATGGCTGTTCAATAACTAGTTGTGATTTCCGTGCTGTTGCAGGATGAGGGCATGTCCTTCTACACCACCATCTTGATTTGATCCAGAGTTATGTTTTATTCAGTAGGAATTTTTAGGGCTTCAAGCCCAGGAGACAGCCTCTCAAGTAACTGTGAGAGAACTGCTCTGAGGAGTCAAAGGGAGGAGCCAGGTTATATAGAAGTTTTGAAACAGAAGTCAAGTAGCCTGGACATCAAAATTTATTGGTAATTAAAGAAAATCAGATATCTAAATTTAAGGAATTCAGAGTTTTTCTTTGGTTCCCTGGTGGGAAATGTGAACAGTGACTGCAGCCACAAAATTAAAAGACGCCTGCTCCTTGGAAGAAAAGCAATGGCAAACCTAGACAGGGTATTAAAAAGCAGAGACATTACTTTGCCTACAAAGCTCTGAATAGTCAAAGCTATGGTTTCTCCAGTAGTCATGTATGAATGTGAGAAGTAGACAATCAAAAAGGCTGAGCACTGAAGTACTGATGCCTTTGAATTGTGGTGCTGGAGAAGACTCTTGAGAGTCCCTTGGACAGCAAGAATATCAAACCAGTCAATCCTAAAAGAAATCAATCCTGAATATTCATTGGAAGGACTCGTGAAGCTGAAGCTCCAACAATTTGGCCACCTGATGCAAAGAGCCTACTCGCTGGAAAAGACCCTGATGTTAGGAAAGACTGAAGGCAGGAGGAGAAGGGAACAACAGAGGATGAGATGGTTGGATGGCATCACTGACTCAACAGATGTGAGTTTGAGGAAACTCCAGAAAGGACAGGGAAGCCTGGGGTGCTGCAGTCCATGGGGTCACAAAGAGTCAGACACAGCTGAGTGACTGAACAATTGCTAGTTGAGTTACTGTTACTGTGCTGTTGCTTTCATTTAGTATGGAGTGTTTGTTTAACTGTCAATCACCACAACATCCTCTCCTTTACTTTCCTCATTTCCCTAGGGTTTCCACCTCTTAGCATCCCAATCAGCCTTTGTCACAAGCACTTGGACAGTAATTTACAGCAGGTTTTGCCCTACTTAGCTTTGCAAAATGGCGTGCTAGAGTCCTCAATTTATTATCCCAGTCTCCCACCTTATCAGCCAGCCCTGAATCTAGCAGAGACAAGCACACATCCTTCTCTAACCTAAAGTCTTCCAGTTTTCTAACATGAGAGTCAGCCTCTTATTAAGCATCAGTGGCCACCACAGACCTGCTCATAGTAAGAGCCACCCACTGTGCAACATTCATTCCCCCACTTTGCAGAAGTTCCTCAAACAAACACATCAAACCAGCTGGCTTTTTGGAGTTGGCCCACACTCATTCAGTGGTCCACAAGCATCTAATATATGGGTCACCCCTCCCCACACAGGGATTGATGACCAATTTGGGATTCCTTCCCACCCCATTTGGTCTCCTGGCTGGATTATGAATTGTTGATTTGAAACCTTGGGATCTTCCTGGGTGAAATCTGAAACTGACCTCCCTACATGGAAGGCAGGGACAGACTGAAGAAAGAGGCAGATGGTTTCTGATAGGTAGGTAAAGATTTAATAAACAAGAGAATTTACATAGAAAGATGTTTTGGTGTCTGTAAGGTAAGTAAATCTTTGCCCTCACCCACTGGAATCTTAAAAGTTTACATAGAGGCCTTAACTGGGATCAGTTAAGAACACTGCCTAGATGATCTCAACAACGTATTATCTCTCAAGATTGTATCCTTGGAAAATGTCCCCATTGTGGGAATGATGGGCCAAAAGTACATTCTAAGGACAAAGAAAGAGTTGAGGAATCTCCCATGGCCCAGGTCAATCTCTGGGGTCATCAGAAGTCATGTTTTCTTGATGGTCTGGTCTCCTCTGACAGCCTGTTAACCTGAATTTGGAAAGGAAGGGACAAACTATAATCTTCCTTTCTTGACCAAGCACCTGTTGACTGAAAAAGATGCCCAACTTGAGAGTTGTGGGTTAAATTTTATTGGAGGCCATATGAGAACTGCAGCCCAGAAGACAGCACCTCAGATAGCTCTGAGAAACTGTTCCAAAGAGGCAAGGGAAAGGAGCGAATATATGTGATTTTGGTAAAGGGGGAGTATCTGCAATCAAAAAGATTTTTTTTTTTTTTTTTTGTAGAAAGTTTCTGCTGGTCTCATGAAGCGTCTGCAATTCACACCAGGAAGGATTTTAGTGCTTTTCAAGATAGGAGGAGATACAACAATTGGCTCATAAAACCAGTTCCTGAAAATATCTAGCTCTCTGAAGACCTGCCTGCTGGTTTCCCAGAGCACAGAATGCCTCATTTCTGCTCTCCACCTTGAACTCATTCAGGCGGTGTTGAAGGTCAGCAGCTAAAGCAGCACATGATTTAATCCTTGCAGAAATAGATGGCAAGCACTCACAGCAAGTGCCGATTTGTGGTCAACACACCACAGAGAAAAACCTGGGAAAGCTTTGGTATGAACTCTCACTGTTTGCCATTTTCTGTCAGTTTTCCCACCGTCTACAGGCTCTGGTATTATTGGAGTGTCCTGGTGTGTGTCATTTTTACCACCATAAACTGGAGAGAAAAAATAATTTTCCCTCCCCTTTGTAGTGAGTGCTTTACCGAGACCCCATTTTCTCTAGTGGTGCTGGTTCAGTTGCTAAGTCATGTCCAGCTCTTTGTGACCCCATGGACTGCAGCCCACCAAGCTCCTCTGTCCATGGGATTTTTCAGGCAAGAGTACTGTTGTGGGTTGAACTCCTGTCTCCTGGATTGCCCACGAATTCTTTATTTTCTCTACGGCATCTCATAAATGGGTAAGCTTATCTAGGTTAAAATTTCTCCACTGTGGCTATTGTAATTCAAGATTATCTTTGGTAATTATCTTAAGGTTAATTTGCTTGCTCAGCCTTAAAACAAATTTCTATTTGCCCAAGGCCTTATACCAGATCTGGCTCAGCTTAAGCTCTACCTAATCTGGTTTCTAAGTCAAACACAGTTCAACTCTGGCTGATTTCTGGATCCAGTGCAGAGAAAGAAACACTCAAACTTTTAAGCTCCTAATGCAAAATCTATGGACCTAGGATCTGAGAGGGACTTATTGTCTCCAGAAAGAAGTAAACTCAAGGGGCTCAATAAGTACCTGCATCTAGTTATTTGTCACTCCTGGGGACTGTCAGGGTCGTCTGTGGTTCCCTCTTCTGACATCAGAGCTGTTACAAGATAAACGGAAGCATGTTAAAGCTTCTGAGTTTATCTGAGCAAAAATTCATTAGAATCTGGCAGCATGTAGTCTAGCACATAGAGGGAGCTCTGAGGAGCTGTACAAAATGAAAGAATTTTACAGGCAGAAAGGAGCAGAAACAAGGAACTTGCTGCTGCTGCTTCTGTTGCTAAGTCATTTCAGTCGTGTCCAACTCTGTGTGACCCCATAGACGTCAGTCCACCAGGCTCCACTGCCCTTGAGATTCTCCAGGCAAGAACACTGGAGTGGGTTGCCATTTCCTTCTCCAATGCATGAAAGTGAAAAGTGAAAGTGAAGTCACTCAGTCGTGTCTGACTCTTAGCGACCCCATGGAATGCAGCCTACCAGGCTCCTCCACCCATGGGATTTTCCAGGCAAAAGTACTGGAGTGGGGTGCCATTGCCTTCTCCCAACAAGGAACTTGCATTAGTCAAAAAGGCAGGTTGGTTATTGGAAGGTTATTTCCCTTTATGGCATGGTGGTAGACCACCTAACTAGTCTTGATCAGGCCATTCCTGATTGACTGCTTTAAGGTATGATTTTTGCAAAACTAGAGCCTGTAATTCAGTCTTAGTTTGGTGATATAGGGTTTAGCATAAGGTATTCCATCTGAGGCCTGTTTTCTCATTTTTGACAGTAAACATGTATAACTTTATGTATATTAAAACTTTGACCCAAATATTTCTTCCTATCAGTTTCTCACTTTCGTAGTGAAAACACCACTTTCTTATCTTGCTGTTGTTCTTCTTATTATTTCACTCTTACGAAGATCCCCTGGAGTAAGGAAATAGCAAACCACTCCAGTATTCTTGCCTGGAAAATTCCATCATCAGAGAAGACTAGTGGGCTACAGTCCACAGGGTTGCAAAGAGTCAGACACAGTTGAGCACAACAGTAACAGACTAACACGTTTTAAATGTATAGGAACTGACAGTCCTTGGGCCATAACTGAAACTTTCCAGGAGATAGAAAGTCTATTCTCTACTTAAAACATATCGTTTCCTATTTTGAGCTTTCCCCATCCTTATTTCCCCATCCTCATCCTTCATTTAAAATGAATTTTCTTATAAGCAGAATTTAAATCTTTTTCCTGTTCTTGCTTTATTGGAGAAAATAAATATACAATGTCTCATCCTACTGCTAAAAGGAGAAATGAGTGTCTCATTCCATTGCTTAGAAAAGGCTTAATGATTCAAAGTGCTGCTAAAACTTGGTGATATTTCACTCTCATGGTACAGTTAGAGCAAAGAATGTTTATGTAAATAATTTGAAGTAGGAAATTGCCCTGAAAAAATATATTTAGTGGGTTTTAATTGTTTGTTCATACCTTCTAATCTATAAAATGCAATTTTCAATAGTCCCTAAGACCACTAGTGCAAATTAACAAGTGAGTTTCTCCACCCTGCGATCTCTTATTGATATGAAAATGTTGAGACTACTTTGCTTACTTGAAAATTGGCAGAGCACTGCAACAAATGTAAACCTTGAATAAAATAGGATACAACTCTTTTATTCAAGGAGTTCAAAACAAACCAATGTACTAGGAGAATCACTGTGACATCACTTTGCCAACAAAGGCCCATCTAGTCAAAGCTATGATTTTTCTGTAGTCATGTATGGATGTGAGAGTTGGACTATAAAGAAAGCTGAGTGCCAAAGAATTGATGCTTTTGAACTGTGGTGTTGCAGAAGACTCTTGAGAGTCACTTGGACTGCAAGAAGATCCAGCCAGTCCATCCTAAAGGAGATCAGTCCTGGGTGTTCATTGGAAGGACTTATGCTGAAGCTGAAGCTCTAATATTTTGGTCACCTGATGTGAAGAGCTGACTCATTTGAAAAGACCCTGATGCTGGGAAAGATTGAAGGCAAGAGGAGAAGGGGACGACAGAGGATGAGGTGGTTGGATGGCTTCATTGACTCCGTGGACATGAGTTTGAGCAGGCTCTGGGAGTTGATGATGGACCCGGAAGCCTGGCATGCAGCAGTCCATAGGGTTGCAAAGAGCCGGACACGACTGAGTGACTGAACTGAAATGAATCACAATGACAGAAAAATTGTTTCCTCTAAGAAGGTGCAATAACTCCTTTATGCACTATCGTGCCTGGAAGAAGTAACTGATGGGGATCCCAGAAGAGTTGTTGAGCCCAGGAGAGAATCAGATAACTTAAAATTACCTTCTCTCCTTTCTTTTTATCAAATTATAGTGACTTTGGGGCAAAAAAATTCTTGAGAGGGAGAGATTTTATTTAGGATGTCATAATTTCTCCCAGTTTCTAAGACGATCTCCTATTTCTTTATCAAAAAATAGAGATAGCAATAAAATACCCAATATCTAGCATCATTGCTGAGGAAGCCGAGTCTGAGACAGACAAAGCAATTTCTCCCAAGCTGCCCTGAGGTTAAATCAACCGTCTTATACTGGGGATTGGAAGTTTCAGTCTCAAAAAAACCTTTTTGTCATTATAGAGAATTCGAATCAATTATTAGCCAAGTGTATGGAAGAGGTGGGTTGTTTCCAGATCCAGTCCTTAGATTCCAGTCTGAACTCTGTTTCTTGTTAACCAATGCTCCACCTATGATTGCTAGTTGCTTAAAGAGATTCATGTGTAACATCAAAATAGATCTAGAGATACAATAAATCCATACTGTTGAAAATGTCTGCCCTGTACTGACTGGTTTGAGCCTGATGGAAGTAACATGATAAAGAGGAAAAAACCCTAGTTTGGGGTCAGATATTTGGGTTTAAAACTTGAATTCGACATTTATCACTTTCGTGACTTTGGAAAAATTATTGCCCTTCTCTTATGCCTGTTTCCTGGTTTGTAATACAGCGATAAAAGGATCTGCCTAAGCCGTTGAAATATTTCAGTGAGAAGGTACAAGAGTTTCTGCTCGTGTTCTCTTGCTTCTCTCCCATCTTCCTGTCACACTCAACTAAACACACATTTACTGTGTGCTTCTGCTGCTCCACAGCCTCTCAATAATCCAATCTAACTAATAACTCTATTCTAAGAGAATTACACAAATCTGACAGTGGCAATTTAAGAACACTATTATATCGCTTTTAAAATCAAGTAAGTGTTTGGCTTTGTTTTTAAAATAAAATTAGGTGCTAGTTCCTTTATTTATTAAAATGAAAGATGGGCACTTTGGTTATTGGGTAGACTCAAGTGTTAGGAATATTGCTTTTGAAAATTAAACTGTAACTTTGGGTTACATCTAGAAATTCATTTACAAAATACAAATCATCAACCAAAAGTTTATTTAAATGGAATTGTTTATACAAAGTGAATTCATATACAGTTCCATATCTACTGGATAAAAATATTTCACTTAATATTTCTGCTATTGGAGAAACTGTTATAAATATACAGCTTTAGATATTCATTATATTTTTCACACAAATTGCTTTTGTTAGCCTACTAAGATGAAGCTTGAGATTGATTTCAAGGATAATCAGATAACTATGAACTTTCAAAGACTGTACACTCTATGTCCACAGCAGACAGTCTTGCATTTGAGGGAGTAAATGTATGTTTGGAATGTAAAAGGCTTTTACACTGCTAGACTTAGAAAATTTATTTGAAAGATTCGCTTGGCCAGTCGATATAATTTCATATAATTATACTGTATAGAGGCTAAGATACACTGTCAGATGTACTCCCTTGTGTATGAGAAAAAAATGTGCATATATTTTTGGTGTTTTAGTAAAATTTAGTATAAGTGAAAATGTTCCAGTACTTTCATAATGTTCGTTTGTTTGAGTAGACTAACAAGGAAAATATATTCGCTTGGCATAGATACATTCTTTCCACTAAAGCTAATGGGTATCTTTGAAAGAAAGATCAGTTGAAAGAAAATTCATTTCCCATTTAATCTTATAAATGACTTCCTTGAGTAGCTAGAAAATGTGAATGAACAAATGAATTGCTATGCCTAAACTAGTTGAGAAGCCTAACATTAAAATCAGTCATTCTGTTACTTATAATATAGTAAGTCACCAATTATATTTTATCTTTCACTGATTTTTGTTCAACATTAACCTTCAGAAATGAAAGCAATAATGATTATTTTTTCCTTCTTTTATGCAGAGTCTCTTTGGTAAGAATTTCAAACATTTTGGAGTTCTAGATGTTTCCTTGTTAGTAGAGCCTTTTCTCAAAACTATTAAAATTTAGTTTTATTTTCAATTCAATGTCAAAAGTTTGCTTTGCTTTAAATTACAACTTTATTCACAAACTCTAAAAAATAAATCACCTATTTTACTGCTGCTCATGGATGATGTAAATATTTATTTAGACCAATGAATTCACTGAAAAACATTTAGGGATAAAAATGTGAGTCAAAATGACTCTCTTCTAAAGATTAAAATTTAGGGACTTCCCTGGTGGTGCTGTGGTTAAGACTGTGTCTTCCAATGCAGGGGCTGCAGGTTCAATCCCTGATGGGGGAACCAAGATCCCACATGCCTCACTGCTCAAAAACCAAAACAAAAAACAGAAGCAATACTGTAACAAATTCAATAAACAACTTAAAAAAATAAAGATTAAAATTTAATATTTCTTATTCATTTTTGTTTCAAAATGGAAGATACTTTCCTGATAATACAAATCATGGTAAAATTTAGGGAACAGAAAAATTCAAAGTTCCCTTCTAATCTCACCTTGTAAACCTGTTTACTATTAATGTTTGAGTGTGCTTCCTTCCATCCTTTAACATTATACACATATATGTGTATGTAGAGTCCCTTGGACTGCAAGGAGATCCAACCAGTCCATTCTAAAGGAGATCAGCCCTGGGTGTTCTTTGGAAGGAATGATGCTGAAGCTGAAACTCCAGTACTTTGGCCACCTCATGCAAAGAGTTGACTCATTGGAAAAGACTCTGATGCTGGAAGGGATTGGGGGCAGGAGGAGAAGGGGACGACAGAGGATGAGATGGCTGGATGGCATCACAGAATTGGTGGACGTGAGTTTCAGTGAACTCTGGGAGTTGGTGATGGACAGGGAGGCCTGGCGTGCTGTGATTCATGGGGTTGCAAAGAGTCGGACACGACTGAGCGACTGAACTGAACTGATACACATAATATATATTTGAGGATATAAGATGCTTGACTTAAATGAATTTCATGGGCTTCTTTCCAAGTTAATACAACAGTGATCTTTATGAGAATTATTTAATATAATTTATGCTGAAAACATTCCATTTGTTCTTTACTATTAACCCACTCCAGTACTCTTGCCTGGAAAATCCCATGGACTGAGGAGACTGGTAGGCTACAGTTCATGGGGTTGCAAAGAGTTGGACATGACTGAGCGACTTCACTTTACTTTGCTTCGCTTCATTGTAATGTTTCAATAAATATCTTTGTACATATGCCTTTGTCCTATGATTTCTTTGAGTATATTCACAGAAAATAAATTGCTGAATCAAATAGTATTTAAGTTTGAAAAGTACTCAGATGGCTCTCCTGGAAGATACTTTCAAACTACATTTCCCTCAAAACCGTGTCTACTGTTGCACATCCTTGTTAGCACTATACTGCTTATAGTTTTAAACTTCGCCAATCTGATGTTAAAAGACAACATAGTCTTATTATTTTTTTGAATTCTAAAAATCATTAACTGAAATGAGCAGTTTTTCAAATCGCTATATTTTTCTTTTTTAAGTGTGAAAGTTGCTCAGTTGTGTCTGACTCTTTGCAACCCCATGGACTATATAGCCCATGGAATTCTCCAGGCCAGAATACTGGAGAGGGTAGCCTTGTCTTTCTCCAGGGGATCTTCCCAACCCAGGGATCAAAACAAGGTCTCCCCCCTTGCAGGTGGATTCTTTACCAGCTGAGCCACAAGGGAAGCCCAAGAATACTGGAGGGGGTAGCCTATCCTTTCTTCATTAGATCTTCCCAACCCAGTAATCAAACTGGAGTCTCCTACATTGCAGGCAGATTCTTTTCCAACTGAGCCATTTGGGAAAAACTGAAATGTAATTAACATATGTGTGTGCTCCCTTGCTTAGTTGTGCCCAACTCTTTGTGACTCCATGGACTGTAGTACAAATTTGGCTCTCTATATAGAATGGACAGGGAACAATGGACCAGTTCCAAATTGGGAAAGGAGTACATCAAGGCTGTACATTGTCACCCTGCTTATTTAACTTATATGCAGAGCGCATCATGCAAAATGCCAGGCTGGTAAAACACAAGTTGGAATCAAGATTCCCAGGAGAAGTATCAATAACCTCAGATATGCAGATGACATCACCATTATGGCAGAAACTAAAGAGAAACTAAAGAGCCTCTTGATGAAGGTGAAAGAGGAGAGTGAAAAAGTTGGCTTAAAACTCAGCATTCAAAAAACTAAGATCATGGCATTCGGTTCCATCACTTCAAGGCAAATAGCTGTGGAAACAATGGAAACAATGACACTTTGTTTTCTTGGGCTCCAAAATCACTGCAGATGGTGACCGCAGCCATGAAGTTAAGAGATGCTTGCTCCTTGAAAGAAAAGCTATGACCATCCTAGACAGCGTATTAAAAAGCAGAGACATTACTTTGCTGACAAAAGTCTGACTAGTCAGAGCTAAGGTTTTTCCAGTAGTCATGTATGGATGTGAGAGTTGGATTATAAAGAAAACTGAAAGCCAAAGAATTGATGCTTTAGAACTATGGTGTTAGAGAAGACTCTTGAGAGTTCCTTGGACTGCAAGGAGATCCAACCAGTCCATCCTAAAGGAAGTCAGTCCTGAATATTCATTGGAAGGATTGATGCTGAAGCTGGGAAGCTCCAATACTTTTGCCATTTGATGTGAAGAACTGATTCATTTGAAAAGACCCTGATGCTGGGAAAGATTGAAGACAGGAGGAAAAGCAGATGACAGAGGATGAGATGATTGGATGGCATCACCAACTCAATGGACATGAGTTTGAGCAAGCTCCTGGAGTTGGTGATGGACAGGGAAGACTGGCGTGCTGCAGTCCATGGGGTCACAAAGAGTAGGGCATGACTGAGCAACTGAACTGAACAGATAATCTAGGGACTTTACAAGAATAGAGAAGACTTAAAACAG
Source organism: Aepyceros melampus (assembly GCA_006408695.1). Taxonomy (NCBI): domain Eukaryota; kingdom Metazoa; phylum Chordata; class Mammalia; order Artiodactyla; family Bovidae; genus Aepyceros; species Aepyceros melampus. The sequence continues at coordinate 240,839 of SJXQ01005067.1, forward strand.
CTATTGAGGGATATATATATATAGAATCTGATATATATATTATATCAGAACATATAAATGAACTGAGACAATTCAAGAAACTGTTGCTCAATCACAGTGATATCTCAGCTAAGACTAGAATGGATCATAATACAATGGATTACAGTGGTTTCTTCAGTCATGCTAAGATGCCATAGCTTTTATTACAGTTCAGGGCAAAAAGTCCTGATGATACTGGAATGCTTGTGTAGATCCACTGAAGTGGTTAATCATGGAAGATACATAAAGTCAAAGTCATGTAAATGAAATCAGAAGGGGTTCATGGACTGGGAGAATAAGAAATGAGGCTGCAAAAGCAATGAGAGTAAAAAGCAGGCATGGAAGAAGTGAAACTATTCAGAGGTGAAAGACTTGGAGCCATGATAACAAAGAAAGCACAAGGTTTTAACTCCTAAGTTTAGAATATTTCATATGAATAAGAATATCCCAAGCATAACTTTAAAGATCACTGATTAACATGGAGCATGTCAGAAATTATCTTAAGCACTTGTTTAATTAAACACATATTATTTGAAAAGAAGTTTAAAAAAATTGTGTGTGTGTGTTTATGTCTATGTTTCCAAAAATGAATCGAAATAATTAGGATAAAAATGAAGGTTCTTAGAAAGATGATAGTGAAAAAGATTCTAATAAAGCACATCAGTATAAAGTGTAAGTAGTTTTTTTTATCTCTCAAAAGGATATTTTCCAGTAGTGTTACGTATGTGATAGATCTATTTCCAGAACATCAAGAAATTGTTTTAAAAAGAGACAAGACATATGCCTGGTTAATGATTACTAGTAAGGGAAAAGTATTTCTGCATAACCAATAAATATTCAGAAGATAAGAAAATAAGATATTTAAATAAATGGACAATCTAAGGGCTTATACAGTAATTTAGCTACCTGTAATCCATTAAATGGATTAATTTATAAAATGAATATTGTTTGGGTTATCTAATTGTTTATAATAAGATATTCCAAAACATAGCAGCTTACAAATACAACAGTTATTTCTTTTTACCTTTCATGATTCTGCAGATAGACTGGGGTCCACTGTGCAGCTCTTGTGCTTCCTGAACATTGGTAAAGACTAAAGTCAACTGAACTCTCAACTGGGCTGAAATAGCCAGATCAAATCATTTACTTGGCGACAACTGGAGCTGCGTTTGCTGGAAGCTGACTGGGACTATTGACCAAGATGGCTCTTTTTTCCTCCATGTAGTCTTTCCATATGTTTTGACCTTCTTAAAATACTGTAGCTGGTCTTGAATATTAAGTTTTAAGTAGAAGCTGAAGATTTCTCAATGCCCAGATTTGAAAGTCATGCATTTTATTTCTCAAAGAAATCTTCAATCTGGTGATTCAATTTAGAGTGGTAGTATTTTGAAGTGTCTTTTTTTGAAAGTCAAAGCAAAATATACATACAGTTTTAAAAAATCAAATCCTGAGAAAATCATGTATGAGAAGTAATGATTCTCTATGTGCTTTCAACTCTCTTATGTCTAAGGATTTTGCAAAGCCAATTTAAAAACAATTATTTTTATTAAAATATGGTATTGACTAAAATGGTTCCTGAATCTCATCTCATTTTTTTTTCATTTATTTGTTTATTTTTCTGGGGCATATTTTCAAGTATTGTCCAAAAAGGGTACATGAGACAGTTTTCACTCCTTCACTATTTCAAAATATTTTATTCTATAACCACATGATTCATTTTGTGTGTGTGATAAAGAATTATAGATTGAAAATGACTTGCCTCCAGAATTCTGAAGGTATTTTTCCAATGATTTTAAGCACCAAGTTTTACTGATAAGTGGTCTAATTCCAGTCTTGTTCTTTTGTATTACCTAGAATATATATGGAGTGAGTTGAACTTGAGGCCAGCTGATTTGCTTTGAAAAATCCTATAGATGTCTGGGACTATCACAGTTTTATTGTAATGGAGTGTGAGATAAGTGAAGGGGCTAAAAACAATGTATGGCAAGAAAAATGGCTCTGTTAAAAATGTCCATGCCAGAATCCCAGGAATCTATATGTTACATTATGTGGCCAAGGAACTTTGTAGATGTAATTAAGTTGTGTTCCTTAAGATAAGAAAATTATCATAGATTATCTGCACCCCATATAATCACAGGAGTCCTTTAAAAGCAAAGAATGCCCTCTGACTAGAGTAGAGAAATACAGCACCAGGAAAAGACAGAGAAATGCAGAACAGGAAAGAGACACACTCTGCTGAGACTGGAGGGGTCCACGCGGGAAGAATGAAAATGAATGCAGGTGGCTTCAAGGACTGAAGACCTTTCCCTAGCTGATAGACTGCAGGGAAATGGAGACTTCATTCCTATAATCACATGAAATTGAATTTAGCCAACACACACAAATAGGCTGGAAGAATATTTTCTCCAAAGTATCCAATAAAGAATGCAGCAATGATAATATGTATTCAAGGCTGACTTCAGCCTTCTGAGTTTCTAAGCAAGAGGACCCAGATGAGCCCATCTGGACTTCTGATCTACAGAAGCTGTGAGATCATAAATTTTTGTTAAGTGACTACATTTAGGGGATTTCACTGGTAGCTCAGCTGGGAAAGAATCTGACCATAATGTAGGAGGCCTGGGTTTGATCCCTGGGTTGGGAAGATCCCCTGGAGGAGAGCATGGCAACCCACTCCAGGTTTCTGGCCTGAAGAATCCCTATGGACAGAGGTGCCTGGCAGGCTACAGTCCATGTGGTCTCAGAGTCCTATATGACTGAATGACTAAGCACAGCACAGACCACATTTTTGGTGACTTGTGACAGCAGCAATAGATAACGAATAGAGAAGGTCATTAAATGAAATCAGTATAAAAAAATCAAGCTATACTTTTATCCAACTCTCTACTTGACAGATTAATATCTGTCAGCAGGGCTACTCCTCAACTGAAGCCAAAAAATATGTACATATATGCAAGTATTTCTCTGAAGAAATATAACCATCCACACTATTAAAAGGTAAGGCAGATTAGGAGCTTTCCGGTTCCAGGCTTCTATACTCGTGGTTTAGGGACCCTCTAGACATTTTTCTACTCTGATGTCCTAAAGCAAAATCTTCCAATCAACAAATCCCAAAGAACAAAAATGGTCTTTTTTTTTTTTTTTTTTCCTGTTAAATAAACCTAGTAGGGAAAGGACAGGCTGTTCTAACTCACAGCACTTGGATACTTCTCCTGACACCAAATATATGTGATGTCTTCCAACATCACTTCTTCAACTCTCCAGACACCAACTGGCTATCCTACAATACATTTTCATTCTGGCACTAACTAAAAGAGTTAGTATTAGACTCCACAGGTTTAAGGTCTTAATTTCATAGGAATGTCCACATTTCAGTTGCCAGTCACAAATATCAAGCCCCCAGGTTATCCACTTGGTTACAAAATTGAGGGGTTCCCACCACCCTCCCATTAATGTTTGATAATTTGTTAGGGCAGCTCATAAACTCCACAAAATGCTTTACTATTACTGGTTGATTATAAAGAATAAATTTGAACAGCCAGATGGAAAGGTACACAGGGAGAAGTCTGGAAGGGTCAAGCTCTCTGAATGCTATTGTTTAGATGTTTTTACAAGGCTTCTATTACATAGGCATAATAACTGATTAAATTCTTGGTCCACTGGTTGGCTGAAAGTTTCATCTGAATACTACATGGGTGGTTCTGACCTTGGGTGGCCTCAGCCTGCAGTGGCTTGGAACAGGGTTTTGCTTTCTGGCCAGAGATTTGAAGTCAGTGAGAGTGCTGAATCCTAACCACTAGACCACCAAGGACCAGTGGCCAGTGACAAGACTGTGATCAGCTGTACCGAAAGGGATTTCCACACAGAGACAGAAAGTAGTGAAACAAGTAAAGTGTTTAGCAGGAAGAGAGAGAGTCCACGTGGACAGATGCACGTGCGGGCTCAGAGACTCGCGCCCGCGTGGTAGTCTGAACCACTTTTACGGGGCGTTTCCTCTGGGTTTCTTTTGGCCAATCCTCTTTCTTTGCCTGGTTCAGGATCTGTATTTGGTATATCTCAGAGTTCTCCCATGTGTGCGCATGCTTCTCTTAGCCAAGACGGATTCTAGTGAAGAGGCCTATGGGTAGGTTGGCCTCACTCACTCAGAGGTGATGCCTCCTCCCTTTTGACCTCCAAGGAGCCTTTCTATGCATATGTAGTCAGGGAGGTCTCCTTGACTTCAGAATGAGGTTCCTCTGGCAACCAATCCCATCCTGAAACGGACTGGGAACAATTAAGACTCACCCCCTCATTAACATAAAATTAAGTGTAATTGAAATGACTAAGATACTATTACCCCTATCACTTAGGAGATTCCAAGAATTTTAGAAGTTCTGTGTCAGGACAAGGGACAGAAAGATCAAATATATACATTTATAAACATATATAATATATAAACAGTTATACTGCTTATACAGTATATATTATACTGTTTATATATATATTAATATATAAACAGAGAGATTAACTGTATACTTATTATGACACAGAGTAAAACACAGATGAATGCAGATTAAATGGGAAATTTAGTAAAAAGAAAGGAACTTTTAAAGAAAACTAAGTGGAAATAGCCAATAATAAGCTATGATAAACCTAGACAGTGTATTAAAAAGCAGAGACATCACTTTGCTGACAGAAGTCCATATAGTCAAGACTATGGTCTTCCCATTAGTCATATACAGATGTGAGAGCTGGGCCATAAAGAAGGCAGAGTGCTGAAGAACTGATGATTCTGAACTGTGGTGTTGGAGAAGACTTGAGAGTCCCTTGGACAGCAAAGAGATCAAACCATTCAATCTTAAAGGAAATCAACAGTGAATATTCATTGAAAAGACTGTCACTTAAGCTGAAGCTCCAATATTTTGGCCACTTGATGCGAAGAGCTGACACATTGGAAAAGACCTTGATGCTGGGAAAGATTGAATGTAGAAGAGGGTGACAGAGGATGAGATGGTTGAATGGCATCACCAGCTCAGTGGAAATAAACTTGGGAAATCTCTGGGAGATGGTGAGGGACAGGGAGGCCTGGCATGCTGCCGTCCATGGGATTTCAAAGAGTCGGACATGACTTGGCGATTGAACAGTTACAACAACCAACAATAGAATACTAATTTGTATCCTGGAGCTATTTTAGAAGACTGCATTGATGATGCAAGACTAGGATACTAAATGTGATGAAAACAAAAAATGAAATTAGAAGATATTTTAAAATCCTCAGGAAAGCAAAATATGACAGTCAAAAGAAAAAAATGGACAATTGGGAAGAAAATTAATAAAATCTCCCAGAAAGTTGAAAAAAACACATATCATTGGAAAATTTATGAGAAAATATTACATATATGTATAAGACCAAGACAAGAAACTCAAAATCCAGTTAAAGAGTTTGAGAAAGTGAGAACAGAACAGAGGAAATTTTGAAAGGAATAACACAGAGTGCTTTTAAAAGTTTCATGAAGGATACATGTCTCCAGAGTGAAAGGATAAATATAGGCACATAATTTATCCTTTTGCCCACTTAGGTAGAAAGAATTTCTCTTAGAGATTGTATATGCCCATGTTGCCATTTAGTTCTGCATGACTAGGACTGCTTTTGGGGTAAAACGGTAAGAAAAAGGAGAGAATACAATGATAGGGTTTGCCTCATACACATGGGACCGCAGGGCCCACCCCTCCTAGTTCCTTTGGCCAGAACACTAGTTTTAAGTGTCTGCACAATTGCTCCCACTGCTGCAGTGAAGCTCTGTAACTGAGGTTTCCTCTAGAGGCGGGACTTGGAGACAAAAGTACAGAAAAAGAGAAAAGAACAGGAAACGCCAACAAGCACACACACATATTCTCTGGAACACAGATGTTGGTTTTGAAATTTGAGAGACAAGATTTATCTCTGCATTTTTGCTTTCCACACCTGCTACATAGTTCTGTATTAAAACGACCCTTGGGCTAAAGCCAGGAGATAGATAATCAATGGGATAGATAAACAGTAGTGGGCTGACTGAAAAGAAAGTGAATGTGAAAGTCACTCAGTCATCTCTGACTCTGAGACCCCATGGACCATATGGTCCATGGAATTCTCCAGGCCAGAATACTGGACTGGGTAGCCTTTCCCTTCTCCAGGGGATCTTCCCAACCCATGAATCGAACCAGGGTCTACTGCATTGCAGGTGGATTCTTAACCAACTGAGCTAGCAGGGAAGCCCTCAGTTCAGTTCAGTCGCTCAGTCGTATCGACTGTTTGCGACCCCATGAATCGCAGCACGCCAGGCCTCCCTGTCCATCACCAACTTCCGGAGTTCACTCAGACTCAGGCCCATCGAGTCAGTGATGCCATCCAGCCATCTCATCCTCTGTCGTTCCCTTCTCCTCCTGCCCCCAATCCCTCCCAGCATCAGAGTCTTTTCCAGTGAGTCAACTCCTCGCATGAGTTGGGCAAAGTACTGGAGCTTCAGCTTTAGCATCATTCCTTCCAAAGAAATCCCAGGGCTGATCTTCTTCAGAATGGACTGATTGGATCTCCTTGCAGTCCAAGGGACTCTCAAGAGTCTTCTCCAACACCACAGTTCAAACGCATCAATTCTTCGGCGCTCAGCTTTCTTCACAGTCCAACTCTCACATCCATACATGACCACTGGAAAAACCACAGCCTTGACTAGACGGACCTTAGTTGGCAAAGTAATGTCTCTGCTTTTGAATTTGCTATCTAGGTTGCTCATAACTTTTCTTCCAAGGAGTAAGCGTCTTTTAATTTCATAGCTAGTCTAAACCAGATTTTGTTGTGTAACTTAAGTATGAGAAGAAAAGTCCAGCAGAATATGAGAAATACGAGACTAGAGAAAGTGCTATACGATATGTATAGACGGTTAATTGAATCAATAATGATTTAGGTTCCACATCGTCTATGGATGTGACCCTTTACTCTGGGGAGTAACAAATACATACAAGAGGCATGAAAGTGAAAGTGTAATCGCTCAGTCATGTCCCACTCTTTGTGACTCCATGGACTGTAGCCCACCAGGCTCCTCTGTCTATGGAATTATCTAGGCCAGAATATTGGAGTGGATTGCATTCCCTTCTCCAGGGGATCTTCCCAACTCAGGGTTGAACCCTGGTCTCCCGCATTGCAGGCACATTATTTACTGTCTGAGCCAGCACGGAAGCCAAGAGGCACACCTCAGAGATGCTTTGGGTTTGGTTCCAAACAAAGTGAATATTGCAATAAACTGAACTACGTGGAGTTTTTTGTTTTCAGTAATATAAAAGTTAAGTTGATACTATAGTTTATTAAGTATACAATACCATTGTGTCTAAAATAACAATGTACATATGTTAATTTAAAAACATTGTTAAAAAATGATAGCCACCATTGGAGTCTTCAGCAAGCTCTAATCTTTTTGCTGGTAGAAGGTCTTCACTAGATGTTTACGACTGGGGATTGATCAGGATGATGGTTGCCAAGGAGTAAGGTGGCTGTGTGCCAATTTCTTAAAACAACAATCAAGGTTGTTGCATTGGTTGATTCTTCCTTTCATGGACGTTGTCTCTGTAAATATAACACTACCTGATAGCATTTTGCCCACAACAGAACTTCTTCCAGAATTATAGTCAATATTTTTAAACCCTGCTGCTGCATTACCAAATTAGTTCATATAATATTCTCACTTCTTTGCTGTTGTTTCAGCGATCTTCACCAGCATTTTCACCAGGAGTAGTTTCCATCTCAAGAAGCCTTTTTTTTTTTTTTGCACATCCATGAGAAGCAACTCCTCATCCATTCAACTTTTATCGTGAAATTACCGCCATTTAGTCACACCCTTAGGCTCTACTTCTGATTCTAGTTCTCTTGCTATTTCTACCATATCTGCCGTTACTTCCCCCACTGAAGTCTTGAAACCCTCAATGTCATCCACAGGGTTGGAATTAGCTTCTTCAAAACTCCTGTTAATATTGATTTCTTGACTTCATCGCATGAATCACAATTGTTCTTAATCGTGTCTAGAAAGGTGAATCCTTTCCAGAAGGTTTTCAATTTACTCTGCCCAGCCCCATTTGAAGAGTCATTATCTATGGCAACTATAGCCTTACCATGTGCATTTCTTAAATAATAAGACCAGAAAGCTGAAATTTCTCCTTGACCCATGGGCTTCAGAATGGATGCTGAGTTAGGAGGCATGAAGACAACATTAACCTTGAAGTACAGTACCTCCCCATCAGAACTCTTGGGTGGCCAGGTACATTGTCAGGGGGAAGTAGTAATTTTAAAGGAATTTCCTTTTGGGGGCCATTAGTCTCGGCAGCAGGCTTTAAGTCATCAGCAGACCATGTTGTAAGAGGTGTGCTGTTACTTAGGTTTGTTTTTCCACTTAGAGAGCACAAGTAGAGTAGATTCAGCATAATTCTTAAGGACCGTCACACTTTTGGAATGGTAAATGAACACTGGCTTTAATGAAAGGTACCAGCAGCATTAGCCCCTAACATGAAAGTTAGACTGTCCTTTGAAGCTTTGGAGCCAGGCATTGACTTCTCCTCTTGAGCTATGAAAATCTGAGATGGCACCTTCTTCCAATATAAGGCTATTTTATCTACTTTGAAAACGTGTTGTTTAATGTAGCCACCGTCATTAGTGATTTTGGCCAGATCTGGATAACTTGCTGCGGTTTCCTACACTAGCACTTGCTGCTTCACCTTGCCCTTTTGTAATCTGAAGATATTTTCTTCCTTAACCTCCATGAATCAGTCTAGGCTAGCTTCAAGCTTGTATTCTGCAGCTTCCTCCTCTCTCTTAGCCTTCATAAAATTGCAGAGAGTTAGGACTGGATTAAACTTTGACTTAAGAGAATGTTGCGAGTGACTTGATCTCCTATCGTAACCAATACAACTTTCTCCATGTGAGCAATAAGGCTGTTTCCCTTCCTTATCACTTCTGTGTTCACTGGAGTGGCACTTTCAATTTCCCTCAAGAACTTTTCCATGGCACTCACAGCTTGGCTAGCCATGTGGTGCAAAAAGCTCAGCTTTCACCTGTCTCAGCTTTTGACATGCCTTCCTCGCTGAGCTTCATCATTTCCAACTTTTTATGTAAAGTGAGAGACACGCAACTCTTCCTTTCACTTGAAGATTAAGAGGCCAGTGTAGGGTTGTAGAGTTGCTCTAATTTCAGTATTGTTGTGACTCAAGGAATAAGAATGCCCAAGGAGAGGGAGAGAGATGGAGAAAGGCCAGTTGGTAGGTCAGTCAGAACTCAAACAGCACTTAGTAAGTTCACCATTGTATATGGGTGTGGGTCACAGCTCTCCAAAATCATAACAGTAGTCATATCAAAGTTCATTGATCACAGATCACCACAAAACATATAATAACAATAAAAAATATTTGAAATTTTGCGAGAATTACCAAAATGTGATAGAGAGATACAAAGTGAGAAAATGTTGGGGAAATGGTGCCCATAGACTTTTTCAATGCAGGGTTGCCCCAGAGCTTCAATTTTTTAAAAATGCAGTATCTGTGAAGCACAGTAAAGTGAAAAGAAATTAAATATGGTATGCCTATAAAAGAATATGATTGAAGAGATATAAACCTTAACGTTTAGGATAAGGCAGAGACAGCAAAAGTGATAGGGGCTTGAGAAGGTGCAAAAAGATGTAGGATTCTGACCTTTAGATTTTAAAGTGTTAAGGAAAAGAGTTCTCATACAAATGTTGCTGTCAAATATATTTGCCTCCTAAAGAGTGTTTACTATAGTGTCTCAGGCACAGTACAAATGCTATAAGTGCTCAAACGTTCAACTGATGGTAGCTGAGATGATTAATCCGTTATGAAAAAGATCGAGTGAGTCCTGTCATAAGCTCCTTTAGTCAGATGACAAGCATTTTGCAGAGTATTAACTGGAATAAATGAAGACAAAATGAACACATCTTGTTGAGGGAGTTAATTTTGAAAAAGAAGAGAAAGAATGAAGGAAATTAGCAAGGAACAATGATAGAACAACAACGACAAAACTATTTTGTTAAAATAAAGTTTGAGCATTATGAGTGGGGTGTTTACAGGAACTCCCATTTCCAGTTATCAAGTTTTGCTCATTGTTTCATTGCATTAAATAACAACACAGAAACATCTTAATGACTTTGTTAACTTTTGATATTAAAGAATTATTTTAGGTTAACATATCCAAGAAATTTTAAGTATAGAAAACCATTTGCATAATCATTTTCATAAAAGAAAATTTTCAGTATATCTTATTAAAACTGTGTGTGTGTGTGTTCAGTCATGTCTGGCCCTTTGTGACCCTCTGGACTATAGTCTGCCAGGCTCCTCTGTCCATGGAATTCCCCAGGCAAAAATACTGGAGTAGGTTGTCATTTCCTCCTCCAAGGGATCTTCCCAACCCAGGGATAGAACCTGAGTCTCCTGCATTGCAGGCAGATTCTTTATCACTGAGCCACCTGGGAAGGACATATTAAAGCTAGACTATGTATAAAAACTTGTCAAGAGAAAGAGTTCTTAACAAGAATCAAAAAAGCACTACTTCTCAGAAAAAATGATTGAAGACTACATTAATTTTAAAAGCATCTGTCTGTGACAAGGCACCTTTCAGAGCAATAAGGCAAGCAGAGTGACCAACCATAGTCATTTGCTCAGTACTGAAGGTGTTTCCCAAAATGTGACATTTTTTAGAGCTAAAACTAGGAGAGTCCTGGCAGATTAGAATGGTGACTCCAAAGGCAAGCAAGAAAAGCTGTAACTCTACTTGTAACATCTCTTGGACAAGGGGCTTGAAAACTGAGGCCATTTACATCCACTTGGTTTAAGTCTCAGGACAGAAAACAAACTGTTTACAATTTTTTCCTGAAAACATTTGCCAAGTAAGAAAAATATTTTAAACCAACAAATAACTTCACAGCTTGTTTCAGGAAATTAATAAAAACTAAATAAGGTCAAACAATAGACTGTCTGGGAAAGCAACCTCCTTTTCAGGATAATAGGTTGTTCACATGAAACAAGTGAAGAAGGGCTGCTTCAAGGGTTGCCTTTTGTGTCCACCAACCCTAAACTCTTATATCAAAGTTTTCCTAGTCCCAATCATATACTTGTATTGAAAGATTTTCCTTAGGTATAAAATCCCAGAGGCAGCCACTCCTGCCTTCTCCTCTCAGAAACTTCAAACTATCAAAGCGGTGCTCTCCATTACTGCTGAAGTTTAGTAAACTTGGTTTTGCTTGATCATCAAATTGTTCTAGCAGCCTCTTAGAAGAGTTAGCAGTTGACAAATCACTTATATAATATAAATAATCTCGTAAAAATATAAAGAAAGTAAGACCACTAAATAAAAATTGACAGAAGATTGAACTAAATGAGAAAATATGCAAATGAGTAACTAACAGAAAAAGGGCTCACCTTCCCTAGACATCAGGAAAAGGCACATGAAGATCACCCAGCAGAAGGACTCAAATTAAAAAGGTTTGGGGTGGAACATCTGTGTACTGGTGACGGAAAGGCAAATTGGTACAATCATACTCAATGATAATTTTCTATAATAAATAAAGGTGAATATCTGTATATTCTATGATTCAGAATTTCCACTCCTAGGTATAAATCCCAAAGAAATGATGAATACGTACACTAAAAGACACACACAGGAGTATTAACAGCAGTATCATTTGTCACAACCCTAAACATTAACCAGTGGTAGAAGAGGAAAAGTATTGTCTTCATACAGCAGAATAGCAGTATGAATGAATGAATCACAGCTACATGCAACAATATGGATTAACTGCACAAAAAATATCGAGAAAGAAATTAAAAACTTAGTTACACGAAGAAGAAAAGCCATTTATTTTTTCATGAAGGTGCAATTTAGGCAAGGTTTAGCGGGGTCAACGTGCCTTTGTTCCTTGCTGTAGGCTGGGTTGAAGCGTGAGGGTGACTTGGAATTATCAGAGTTCTCTCAGTCATTTGTCTAGCAGTTAATGCTGGATATTGGTTTGCGCCTCAGGTAGGGCTATAGACTGGAACATCTGTAAGTGGCCTTTCCATAAGGCTTCTTGGCTTTCTCATAGCATGGTGACTGGGTTGTGAGAGGAAGCATACTAATTGAACAGAGCAGATAAGCCTACCATTTTAATGATTTACGGACACAATGTTACTTTTACCATATTTCAATAGGGGAATTACAGACGTCAATACTGAGCCAATAGAAGGGGCCCAGGCACCTTTGCTCAATGGGAGCAATGTAAATGTCACTTGTAAGAATATGTGAGATAAAATATATTATTTTGGCTCTCTTTGGAAAGTACAATTTTCAGTAGTGTGCCAGTTTTTAAAAGCATCATAATAAGACTTGGGAAGTTAAAAAATATAAAATAGCAACCTCTAGTGGTTATTTGTAAGTACAGAGAGTCCATATGATAAGCACACATCAAAGGTAAAATGTAATCATCTGAAGCTATTAAGTTCCACAAATTAACTCATTTATTTCTATGTTAATAACTAATTAAGCATGCAGTGTTTGCCAAGTCCTGGGGTCTATACAATTGAGTAAGATAAAGTCTGGTTCTAATAAAAATTACTTCACCATAATTTTAATGCTATTGCCTAGATTTTCGGGCATGCAGGGTGCTGGCATAGTAAACTCTTAGAAGCACTGGTCTCTGTTTCAAGACACCTTTTAGGATATTTCATATCTCATTATTTCCCAGTGGGTGTAGCCTACTTTTCATGTGACCTATAGTCAATGTGTATTCATTGTCCCTTTGAATCTGGTATGCAAATCTACCACTTGCTTCTGGTAAGCCCTGGTATTGCTATTCACATTATCATTGATTTAAATAACCATGGTGCTTGCTTCTCAAGGATACCACTCTGGAGGGTATACAGATTTAGCTAGAATTAAAGTAAATTGGGGCACTGTATTTAGTCACAGAATATAGCAGTGTGTCCTACTAAGGACAGCTTCTTCACCAGGGGAAGGCTATAATTAACTAACTCTTTTTTAATTGCTTTGATGTAGTTCTAAGAGCATTGAAATTTAATCTCATAGGAACCCTCCCCTTTTTATAGATCACTGGCCTTTCTTGGGTTTAAAAAATGCATTTACCTCATTTTAGCAAAGAACAGATACTCCATCATGCAAAATAATATTAATAGGAAATAAACTTCCCATTTAAAATGATGCATGTTTCAATAACATCTAAGACATGAAATAGACAAGTGAATAAACCTTAATAAGATTAGTGGTTTTGTGCACTTACTTTCTAGCTTATAAACTCATATGAAGATGGGGCACAAAGCAAATTTGTGTAAAATTGGGGCAGTAGCTACTATGGTACCACAAATAAAGTGGGTCATGAAGACTTCAGATATATCTATATTTCTATATTTATACTCATGACATAGATGATATGAATACGATGGGCCACTCATTCTATTTGCACAGTGCAGGAGCATAATCAGTTGAGCTGGTGTGGCATTTTCCTGGCATATCTGAGAATCTTTAGAAATCATGAAGAATAATCTGCACAATGGAACAGCCTTATAGAGTGACATACTGGAGCTTACTTGTAATATATAAGACGGATTGTCCCACTAAAGGAGACCTATCTTCTAATCTGCTTCTAATTTGACAGGCATTTCGCATTTCACTACAAAGCACTCTTCCCACTCCCTCAGTTCTTTCCATTGCTAAAATATTTATCTCTGTGCTGAATCCAAATCTCCCTCCTAAATTATTTCTTTTTAGATTTATAAACAAAAGTCCATTTTAAGATGGATTAAGGAACTTTTTAAAAAAATTCTTGAAAATTCAAATATGTCTACTTATCCAGAGGAAAACACTTCTATATTTTTAGCCATTCTCCATGTAATGTTTTTAGGCCTTTCTATTGCTTTTTCATCATAGGGGACTGGAATGCGAAAGTAGGAGTCAAGAGATACCTGGAGTGACAGGAAGGCTTGGCCTTAGAGTGGAAAATGAAGCAGGGCAAAGTTTAACAGAATTTTGTCAAGAGAATATACTGATCATAGCAAACACCCTCTTCCAACAACACAAGAGAAGACTCTATGCATAGACATCATCAGATGGTCAATACTGAAATCAGATTGATTCAGTTCTTTTCAGCCAAAGATGGAGAAGCTCTATACAGTAAGCAAAAACAAGACTGGGAGCTGACTGCGGCTCAGATCATGAACTCTTTATTGCAAAATTCAGATCTAAATAGAAGAAAGCAGGGAAAACCACTAGGGCATTCAGGTATGACCTATAAAATCCCTTATGATTATACAGTTCAAGTGACAAATAGATTGAAGGGTATAGATCTGATAGACAGAGTGCCTGAGGAACTATGGACAGAAGATTGAAACATTGTACAGGGGGCAGGGATCAAGATCATCCCTAAGAAAAGAAATGCAAAAAGGCAAAATGGTTGTCTGAGGAGATCTTAAAAATAGCTGAGAAAAGAAGAGAAGCAAAAGGCAAAGAGAAAAGGAAAGATATACCCTCTGAAACGCAGAGTTCCAAGAATAGCAAGGAGAGGTAAGAAAGCCTTCGTGAGTGATCAATGCAAAGAAATAGAGTAAAACATAGAATGGGAAAGACTAGAGATCTCTTCAAGAAAATTAGAGATACCAAGGGAACATTTAATGCAAAAATGGGCTCAATAAAGGACAGAAATGGTCTGGACCTAACAGAAGCAGAAGATATTTAAAAAATGGTGGCAAGAATACACAGAGCTATACAAAAGAGATCTTTATGACCTAGATAATCATGATGGTGTGATCACTCAACTAGAGCTAGACATCCTGGAGTGTGAAGTCAAGTGGGTCTTAGGAAGGGCCCCTACAAACAAAGCTAATGGAGGTGATGGAATTCCAGCCGAGCTATTACAAATCTTAAAAGATGATGCTGTGAAAGTGCTGCACTCAATATGCCAGCAAATTTGGAAAACTCTGCAGTGGTCACAGGACTGGAAAAGGTCAGTTTTCATTCCAATTCCAAATAAAGGCAACGCCAAAGAATGTTCAAACTATCATACAATTGCACTTATTTCACACACTAGCAAAGTAATGCTCAAAATTTTCCAAGCTAGGCTTCAACCATATGTGAACCGAGAACTTCCAGATGTTCAAGCTGGATTTAGAAAAGGCAGAGAAACCAGAGATCAAATTGCCATAGATCATAGAAAAAGCAAGAGAATTCCATAAAAATATCGATTTCTGTTTCATTGACTATGCTAAAAGCCTTTGACTGTGCAGATGACAACAAACTGTGAAAAATTCTTAAAGAGATGGCAACACCAGACCACCTTATTTTCCTCTTGAGAAATCTGTATGCAGGTCAAGAGGCAACAGTTAGAACTGGACATGGAACAACAGACTGGTTCCAAATAGGAAAAGGAGTACATCAAGGCTGTATATTGTCACCCTGCTTATTTAGCTTATATTCAGAATACATCATGAGAAATGCTGGGCTGGATGAAGCACAAGCTGGAATCAAGATTATGGGGAGAAATATCAATAACCTCAGATATGCAGATGACATCACTCTTATAGCAGAAAGTGAAGAGGAACTAAAGGGCCTCTTGATGAAAGTGAAAGAGGAGAATGAAAAAAGTTGGCCTAAAACTCAACATTCAAACAACTAAGATCACCACATCTGGTCCCATCACTTCATGGCAAATAGATCCGGAAACAATGGAAACAGTGACAGACTTAATTTTCTTGGGCTCCAAAATCACTGTAGATGGCGATCTCAGTCATGAAATTAAAAGATGCTTGCTCCTTGGAAGGAAAGCTATGACAAACCTAGACAGCATATTAAAAACATAGAAATTACTTTGCCAACAAAGATCTGTCTAGTCAAAGCTTGTGTTTTTCCAGTAGTCATGTATGGATGTGAGAGTTGGACCATAAAGAAAACTGAGTGCTGAATAATTGATGCTTTTGAACTGTGGTGTTGGAGAAGACTCTAGCTTCAACCATATGTGAACCGAGAACTTCCAGATGTTCAAGCTGGATTTAGAAAAGGCAGAGAAACCAGAGATCAAATTGCCATAGATCATAGAAAAAGCAAGAGAATTCCATAAAAATATCGATTTCTGTTTCATTGACTATGCTAAAAGCCTTTGACTGTGCAGATGACAACAAACTGTGAAAAATTCTTAAAGAGATGGCAACACCAGACCACCTTATTTTCCTCTTGAGAAATCTGTATGCAGGTCAAGAGGCAACAGTTAGAACTGGACATGGAACAACAGACTGGTTCCAAATAGGAAAAGGAGTACATCAAGGCTGTATATTGTCACCCTGCTTATTTAGCTTATATTCAGAATACATCATGAGAAATGCTGGGCTGGATGAAGCACAAGCTGGAATCAAGATTATGGGGAGAAATATCAATAACCTCAGATATGCAGATGACATCACTCTTATAGCAGAAAGTGAAGAGGAACTAAAGGGCCTCTTGATGAAAGTGAAAGAGGAGAATGAAAAAAGTTGGCCTAAAACTCAACATTCAAACAACTAAGATCACCACATCTGGTCCCATCACTTCATGGCAAATAGATCCGGAAACAATGGAAACAGTGACAGACTTAATTTTCTTGGGCTCCAAAATCACTGTAGATGGCGATCTCAGTCATGAAATTAAAAGATGCTTGCTCCTTGGAAGGAAAGCTATGACAAACCTAGACAGCATATTAAAAACATAGAAATTACTTTGCCAACAAAGATCTGTCTAGTCAAAGCTTGTGTTTTTCCAGTAGTCATGTATGGATGTGAGAGTTGGACCATAAAGAAAACTGAGTGCTGAATAATTGATGCTTTTGAACTGTGGTGTTGGAGAAGACTCTTGAGAGTCCCTTGGACTGCAAGGAGATTCAACCAGTCCATCCTAAAGGAAACCAGTCCTGAATTTCACTGGAAGGACTGATGCTGAAGCTGAAGCTCCAATACTTTGGCCACCTGATATGAAGAACTGACTCATTGGAAAAGACCCCTGCTGCTGGGAAAGATTGAAGGCAGGAGGAGAAGGGGACGACAGAGGATGAGATGGCTGGATGGTATTATCAACCTGATGGACATGAGTTTTAGCAAGCTCCAGGAGTCAGTGATGGACAGGGAAATCTGGCATGTTGCAGTTCATGGGGTTGCAAAGAGTCAGACAGGATGGAGCAACTAAGCTTGATGGAATTGAAGAGACAAAAGAGCCAAATAAAGAAAACTATAAGACACTGATGAAAGAAATCAAAGACAACATAAACAGAGAGAGAGATATTCCATGCTCCTGGGTTGGAAGAATCAATATTGTGAAAATGACTTTAACACCAAAAGCAATTTACAGAATCAATGCAATCCCTATTAAACTACCAATGGCATTTTTCACAGAACTAGAACAAAAAAATTCACAATTTGTATGGAAACACAAAATAGCCAAGGCAGTCTTGAGATAGAAGAATGGAGCTGGAGGAACCAACTTACCTGATTTCTGGTTATACTACAAAGCTACATTCATCACGACAATATGGTACTGGCACAAAAACAGACATATAGACCAATGGAACAAGATAGAAAGCCTATAGATAAGCCAAAGCACATATGGACAGCTTATTTTTGACAAAGGTGACAAGACTATACAGTGGGAAAAGGACAGTCTTCAATTAGTGGTGCTGGAAGAATCAGACAATGATGTGCAAAAGAATGAAATTAGAACACTTCCTAACACGATACACAAAGAAAAACTCGAAATGGATTAAAGACCTGAGTGTAAGACCAGAAACTATAAATGGTACTGGCACAAAAACAGACATATAGACCAATGGAACAAGATAGAAAGCCCATAGATAAGCCAAAGCACATATGGACAAGACTATACAGTGGGAAAAGGACAGTCTTCAATTAATGGTGCTGGAAGAATCAGACAATGATGTGCAAAAGAATGAAATTAGAACACTTCCTAACATGATACACAAAGAAAAACTCGAAATGGATTAAAGACCTGAGTGTAAGACCAGAAACTATATTACTCTTAGAAGGAAACATAGGCAGAACACTGTATGACATAAACCATAGCAAGATCCTTCATGACCCACCTCCTAGAATAATGGAAATAAAAACAAAAATAAATCAGTGGGACCTAATTGAACTTAAAAGCTTTTGCACAGCAAAGGTGGAGAAGGCAATGGCAACCCACTCCAGTCCTCTTGCCTGGAGGATCCCATGGATGGAGGAGCTTGGTGGGCTGCAATCCATGGGGTCGCGAAGGGTCAGACATGACTGAGTGACTTCACTTTCACTTTTCACTTTCATGCATTGGAGAAGGAAATGGCAACCCACTCCAGTGTTCTTGCCTGGAGAATCCCAGGGACCGGGGAGCCTGGTGGGCTGCTGTCTATGGGGTCGCACAGAGTCGGACACGACTGAAGCGACGCAGCAGCAGCAGCAGCAGCACAGCAAAGGAAGCTATAAACAAGGTGAAAAGACAGTCCTCAGAATGTGAGAAAATAATACCAGATAAAACAACTGACAAAGGATTAATTTCCAAAATATGCAAGCAGTTCATACAACTCAATACCAGAAAAACAAGCAACCCAATCAAAAAGAAGACCTAAATAGACATTTCTCCAAAGACATACAGATGGCTAATACTCATATGAAGAGATGCTCAACATCACTCATTATTAGAGAAATGCAAACGAAAAGTACAATGAGATATCACCTCAAATCAGACAGAATGGCCATAATCAAAAAATTCACAAACAACAAGTGCTGGAGAGGATGTGGAGAAAAGAGAACACTCCAGCACTGCTGCTGGGAATGTAAATTGATGCAGCCACTATGGAAGACGGTATACAGATTCCTTAAAAAACTAGGAATAAAAGCATGATATGACTCAGCAATACCACTTCTAGGTACAGTTCAGTTCAGTTCAGTCACTCAGTCGTGTCCGACTCTTTGCGACCCCATGAATCGCAGCACGCCAGGCCTCCCTGTCCATCACCAACTCCCGGAGTTCACTCAGACTCACGTCCATCGAATCAGTGATGCCATCTAGCCAACTCATTCTCTGTCATCTCCTTCTCCTCCTGCCCCCAATCCCTCCCAGGATCAAAGTCTTTTCCAGTGAGTCAACTCTTCGCATGAGGTGGCCAAAGTACTAGAGTTTCAGCTTTAGCATCATTCCTCCCAAAGAAAACCCAGGGCTGATCTCCTTCAGAATGGACTGGTTGGATCTATTTGCAGTCCAAGGGACTCTCAAGAGTCTTCTCCAACACCACACTTCAAAAGCATCAATTCTTCAGCACTCAGCCTTCTTCACAGTCCCACTCTCGCATCCATACATGACCACTGGAAAAACCATAGCCTTGACTAGATGGACCTTAGTCCCTGAATAAACCAAAGCTGAAAAAACACCGTACCCCCATGTTCACTGCAGCACTATTTACAATAGCCAAGATGTGGAAGCAACATAGATGTTGATCGCCCAGTGAATGGATAAAGAAGTTATGGTATATATATACAATGGAATACTACTCTGCCAAAAAAAGGAACATCTGAGTCAATTCTAATGAGGTAGATGAACCTAGAGCCTATTATACAGAGAAAAGTAGGTCAGAAAATGAAAAACAAGTATCATATATTAAACACATTATGGAATCTAGAAGGATGGTACTGATGGACCTGTTTTCAGAGCAGCCAAGGAGATGCAGACATGGAGAACAGACTTATAGACAAGTGTGGAGGAGAAGAGGGAGAGGGTGAGATGAATGCAGAGTAGTGTGGAATGGTATACACTGACATAGGTAAGTAGAGAGCCAATGGGAATGTGCTGTATGACTCGGGGAACTCAAACTGGGGTTCTGTAATAACCTAGAGGGGTGGGAATGGGTGGGAGGTTGCAGGGAGATTCGAGATGGAGGGGATATACGTACACCTATGGTTAATTCATGTTAATGTATGACAGAAATCAAACCAGTGTTGTAAAGCATTCATCAATCAATTAAAAATAACTAAATACTAAAAAAAAATTTTTAATGAAAAAATGATAAAACAAGAGAATTATAGGAAAACATCTGCTTCATTGACTATGTGAAAGCCTTTTGTGGATCACAACAAAATTTGTGGAAAATTGTGGAAGATTCTTAAAGAGTTGGGAATACCAGACCACATTACCTGCTTCCTGAGAAATCTGTATGCAGGCCAAGACACGTAAAAATGGACTGGTTCCAAATTGGGAAAGGAGTACGTCAAGGCTGTATATTGTCACTCTGCTTATTTAACTTCTATGCAGAGTACATCATGCAAAATGCCAGGCTGAATGAACCTTAAGCTGGAATCAAAATTGAAGGGAGGAAATATCAATAACTTCAGATATGCAGATGACACCACCCTAATGGCACAGAGTGAAGAGGAATTAAAGAGTTGGGAATACCAGACCACATTACCTGCTTCCTGAGAAATCTGTATGCAGGCCAAGACACGTAAAAATGGACTGGTTCCAAATTGGGAAAGGAGTACGTCAAGGCTGTATATTGTCACTCTGCTTATTTAACTTCTATGCAGAGTACATCATGCAAAATGCCAGGCTGAATGAACCTTAAGCTGGAATCAAAATTGAAGGGAGGAAATATCAATACTTCAGATATGCAGATGACACCACCCTAATGGCACAGAGTGAAGAGGACCTGAAGAGCTTCTTGATGAAGGTGAAAGAGGAGAATGAAAAGCTGGCTTCAAGCTCAACATTCAAAAAACTAAGATCATGGCATCTGGTCTCATCACTTCATGGCAAATAGATGGGGAAACAACAGAAACAGTGACAGCCTTTATATCCTTGGGCTCCAAAGTCACTGCAGATGGTGACTGCAGCCATGAAATTAAAGGCCTTTGCTTCTTGGAGGGAAAACTATGACAAACCTAGATAACATATTAAGAAGCAAAGGTGTCACTTTGCTGACAAAGGTCTGTGTAGTCAATGCTATGGTTTTTCTAGTAGTCATACCGCAGGGAGGAAGCCAATTCTGACCCCATGTTGGAAACTGTTTCTTTGACTTGCTTTTATTATTATGATCATACTCAGTGGCCTGACTGGAGGACCCTGCCCCTTCTGCTTGTGTGTAAATAAAGTGCCTTTGTCCAGCTGATGGAGAGATAGTTTGTCCCTGCCTACGTGTGAATAGAAGAGATTAACACCTGCCTTCTGAAGGCTGGCCGTTCCCTTGGAGATGTTTTTCAGGACAAAGACCCTTTCACTTCCCCACTGCATCTCCCTCTCTATTCTGCCTTTTGTCTTAGTCCCTCATTGCTTGTTTCTCTCTAATCTATAAAACAATTTGGCATCCAGACTCCGATAAGATGATTATTTTGAGGCGCTAGCCTGCCCTCTTCTTGGTCGGCTGACTCCCCAATTAAAGTCTCTTCCTTGCCTCAGCACCTTGTCTCTCAGATTCATTGACCTGTTGTGTGGTGAGCAGAGCAAGCTTTGACTCGGTAACAGTCATGTATGGATATGAGAGTTGGGCCATAAGGAAGGCTGAATGCGAAAGAATTGATGCTTTCAAACTGTGGTTTTGGAGAAGACTCTGGAGAGTACCTTGGACTGCGTGGAGATCAAACCAGTCAGCCATTCATTGGAAGGACTGATTTTGAAGCTGAAGTCCAACACTTTGGCCACTTGATGAGAAAAATGGACTCATTGGGAGAGACTCTGACGCTGGGCAAGATTGAAGGGAAGATAGGATGAAATGGTTGGATCACATCATCAACTTAATGGAAGTGAGTTTGAGCAAACTCTGGGACATTATGACAGACAGGGAATCATGGCGTGCTATAGTCCATGGGGTTGCAAAGAGTCAGATACGACTGAGTGACTGAACTATAACAATACAGTATATGAAATTTAAATCTTGTTTTAGTCATATAAAATCTTTTATTTATCTCATTTAAATAATCAAAGATTTATTTATTCATTTGAGATCATTCTTTACATTTCTAGCTGTTGGAAACTGTAGACAGACTTCCCTTACGAGTTTTTCTGTTAACATTAATTATTCTAATACTGTTAGCATCCGTAAGACCCACTGAGGGAAGCAAAAGCCACAGATAGAGCTTCCCAAACTAGTTTTTCTTGTTTTAAACAACAAAAGTTCTTAAGTTAATTATTAGATATATTTTTCTCATGTTTAACTTGATTTTTATTTTATGTGTATATGTGTGCTCGGTCATGTCCGACTCTTGCAATCCATGGACTGTAGCTCACGAGGCTCCTCTGTTCATGGCATTTTCAAAGCAAGAATACTGGAGTGGGTCACCATTTCCTACTCTGGGAGATCTTCCAGACCCAGGGATCAAACCCACATCTCTGTGTCTCCTACATTGGCAGGCAGTTTCTTTACCACTGCACCACCTGGAAGCCCAGTACTTTTATATGTACCAGTAAAACAGTTGTTTATAATGAGTGCTGTAGATTCACCAGTGTGTTAGTTTCTCCAATTTAAAAAGGATCCATCATTTGGCCATTAATAAAAGATATGTACTAATAATGATTCACTAGGACTCAAGAGGCCTCCCCATAAGATGGTGGGGTAGGATGTAACCTAAATCCGGGGAGTTTACCCTGGGAAATAGTATAGCAAAGGCCAAGTTTTCAAAAACATGAACAAACAAAACACACAAACACGAACCACCTCGGAAGATCAGATGGAACATTTGTATCTGAAAGACAGAAATGCTAGTTTCTCCCTAAAAGCCTTTGTTTGAAGTCTGAAAAGACATCTTTATTAAGGCAACTTTTAACCTTAAGGTAACTTAACTGCATACACAATGAAAGAGCCCCCTCAGTTTTTAGGGCAAGTTTAAATTTTGTACATACATGTTCACAGCTGGGGTACTGGCAATCTGTTGTTCCTTTTTCTTTTATTTTGAAACCTTTATTTCTCATTGTGAAGTCAGTTTGTTGAGATAAAATTGCTAGTGATGATCGTGTAGTGGGCCAATGTGTGCTACTTGAGAGCTTAATTTTTCCGATTTCTCAGTTAAAATGTAAAGTCACAACTTGAAAGTAGAGAGTTATTTTATTTGGCGAGAATGTTTAAGACTGAGAGCTTGAGAAACAGCATCTCAGAAGCTCTGAGAAAACTGCTTCAAGGAGGCAGGAGGGAAAGTCAGACTATATACAAGTTTCCAGCAAAGGGAGCAGGCAGTCTGAACATCAAAGATGAGGTATCGAGTTAAGGAATTTAGCATTCTGCGTGTGGGAAGATGCAAGCCTCTGGGCTCCCTGAATTCACTTCTTTCATTTGCATCTCAGGTGTCTGGGGCCAATCCTGTTTCCTTGTTCACCTTGCTTCTTGCATTTCCCCAGCTCCTCAGCAATCCCCAGGAGGAGTGGCAGCCTCTGCTGGATCGCAGTTTGGGGAGTGCTCATTCATATTTGGAGGCCACAGATCGCTGATGGCTGCAACATTTCTTGTTTATTAATATGGCAGGTGATCATCTCATTTCACAGAATTTCCCCCAGAGTTATTTCATTCCCCTCTTAGGTGTCTTGGGGCTTCCCTGGTGGCTCAGAGGTTAAAGCATCTGCTTCCAATGCGGGAGACCTGGGTTCGATCCCTGGGTCAGGAAGATCCCCTGGAGAAGGAAGTGGTAATCCACTCCGGTATTCTTGCCTGGAGAATCCCATGGATGGAGAAGCCTAGTAGGTTACAGTCCACGGGGTTGCAAAGAGTCGGACATGACTGAGCGACTTCACTTTCACCTTAGATGTCTTGGGTAATGCCTGCGGAGTATAAGACTTCCATGGGTGCTCAGATGGAAGAATGGCCAGTTCTTTTGTGAGTCCCTGGTTGAGCAGTTTGTTAATTATGTACATGCGTTTCCCTGTACTGACAAGCTGCAGGGCATGAGGACCTGCCTCCACCACTCCTGAGAAAGCCATTGCTGGTCAGGAGGAGAGAGTTCCTTCTTTGCAGCTCAGAAGCTCTCATAAGATTTTGGCTTTTTTTTTTTTTTTTAACAAACTCGATTAAGGTAGCCAATCCAAGGGAAAACAACAGGGTAGTCTTCCCTCCCGACCATCTCAGTCCCAACTTACTCAGTGTTTAACTGAGCAAAGTCTTCCTAGTCTCTAAACTGAGGATAACCAACCACTGAGTTATCCTTAAACTGAGTCTTCCTAGTACCTTGTACAATGAGAAGAAGCCATTCAATGCCTAAACTGAGCAAAATCTTCCCAGTCTTCCCACTGAGGATGTCCCACCCTGTGTCTAAACAGAGCTACCCAGCTCTCTCTTCTGGAAAGGTATTCTTTCAAGGATAACCTCTTCCCTCAGCAAATAAAACTTAGCATTATCAACCAATAATGGGAAATCCTAGAACCAGGAGAGACTCACTCAAATTTGTCTGGACTTTCCGAGGAGGTGGACGGGCACAAGGGGCTTCTGCTAGTTTGAAGGCTCTGGGTCCTTGGAGAGCTCAGGTGGAGGTGAGGAATCTGCCCTGGTCCTTTCATCAGTCACCATAGCTGTTGACTGAAGAAATATTCACAACCTAAAAGTTGGAGTAGGTCTTGTTTGGTGGGATTTTTTAGGAGTTCAGGACTGGGAGGCCACATCTCAAGTAGCCCTGAAAGAACTGATCTGAGGAAGGGAAGGGAAGATGGGAAGGGAGGAAGGGAAGGGAGGACCCAGCTAGTATGAACACCAAAAGATTATTATTAAAGAAAATTAGATATCTCAAGCTAAGGAGTTTAGTGCTTTTCTATGTATGAAAAGTTGCAAGAGTCAGGGCTCACTGAAATAATTTCTTTCTATGCATCTCAGCTATCGTGGGCCAGTGTCCTGTGTTTTTCACACCCTGAGCTCCCTTGGGGCTCACCTTAGGGAGTGGCTGCAGACACTTGCTGAGGGCTCTTAGGATGCATGCTGGAGGGTTGCAAATTGCTCATGACTGAGACATTCTTGTTTACTGATATGGCAGAAAATACTTCATTTCTCAGCCATTTCATTTAGATTAAAAACTAGAAATAGCAGACTATTAAACTTGCTCTCAGGAAAGCAGAAGGTAGAGTCCTGGGGTCCCAGGGTATGGATGAGATAAACAGAATTAAGTCAGAAAGGCAATGATTTCAGCCTGCAGTCTTAGCTTATGTTAGGACAAGCCTTGCTAGTGGAAGGACAAATCAAGTGAAAAATTTCAGTTCCTAAAAACTAGAGCAAGAAGCTGTGAGATGGTTGTAAGGAGAGAAATGAGAAACAGTCTCATGGAGAAAGAGGGCTGAAAAATAAAACATACACAACCACATGCTTCTTTCCTAAAACTAATACTTGCCTGTGTATCTTATTACATGCCATGAAAGGTAGAGTCCTGGGGTCCCAGGGTATGGATGAGATAAACAGAATTAAGTCAGAAAGGCAATGATTTCAGCCTGCAGTCTTAGCTTATGTTAGGACAAGCCTTGCTAGTGGAAGGACAAATCAAGTGAAAAATTTCAGTTCCTAAAAACTAGAGCAAGAAGCTGTGAGATGGTTGTAAGGAGAGAAATGAGAAACAGTCTCATGGAGAAAGAGGGCTGAAAAATAAAACATACACAACCACATGCTTCTTTCCTAAAACTAATACTTGCCTGTGTATCTTATTACATGCCATGAACCATTCACAAGTAGTCTTTATCTGCCTATTTTACAGAAGAAATACTAAAACTCAGAGATTATAAATTACTTGCCCAAGATTATTAAATGAAAATAGAATTACAATCAGAGATGTCTCCTGTAGTTTGTAGTGATGATTATCCACATGAGAAAGACCAGGCTCAAAGGATCAAAGCTATAGGGAGTCTGACCCCACGTTTTATTTTTTTGCCCCCAGATTTTTAAGCAGCAATTTTAGCATGTTCCATTTGACTGATAATAGCCAAATTTGCATTGAAAAATCATTGAAGTAAGGAAGTAAAAACCCAAGTGATTTCATGTAGATGATTTATTGCTACAGAAACAACTTGCTTGATACTTGATGGTTACAGGCTGAACAGATCTTGCTTTTTGTCCAGGAAATGCAAAATTGAAGGAGTGCAAATTTGCCAGGCAGGGAACAACACATTAAGCTCATAGAAATGAAAAAGTGAAACCAACTGTTAGAAACTTTTAGAGGGTTTTTTTTTTTTTTTCTGAGCAATCTTCTTTAGGCCTACATCCTGGTTTAATGATAAACATTTATACCTTGTTGTCATCTATTTTGCTTACTGGCACTCTGAGGCTGACTACTAAAATGTTATGAAATCTTTTATTCTCAGCCATAGTTAAAGCACTGAAGCATTTGAGCTACCTTTCAGAACCATTTTTGGATTCTGTAGTCACCAAAGAAACCTGCTGCTGTGATGCTATGGAAATAGATTGGGCATCTAAAGCCTGTAACTGTGAAACTATTGCTTTTTTTTTTAATTTTTATTTTTACTTTATTTTACTTTACATTACTGTATTGGTTTTGCCATACATTGACATGAATCTGTCTCAAGTGTACATGAGTTCCCAATCCTGAATCCGGCCCCCCCTCACCTCCCACTGAAACTGTTTCTTATCTACTAAGGTTGTGCCTATAATTAGTAGATACTATCAAGAAGATGGTGGAATTTAGGCCACTTGGGCTTCCCTGGTAGCTTAGCTGGTAAGGAATCCTCCTGCAACGCAGGAGACCCTGGTCAGATCCTGGGTCGGGAAGATTGATCAGCTGGGGAAGGGATAGGCTACCCACTCGTTTTCTTGGGTTTCCCTATGTCTCAGACAGTAAAGAATCCACCTGCAATGTGGAAGACCTGGGCTCAGTTCCTGGATTGGGAAGATCCCCTGGAGAAGGGAATGGCTACCCACTGCAGTATTCTGGTCTGGAGAATTCTATGGACTGTAGAGTCCATAGGGTCACAAAGAGTGGGAGATGACTGAGTGACTTCCACTTCCACATTGGGGCCTTTGGATTTACCTGGTGGCTCAATGGTAAAGAATACACCTGCAATGAGGGAGACATGAGTTTGATCTCTGGGTCAGAAGATCCCCTGGAGAAGGAAATGACAACCCACGCCTGGGAGATGCTATGGACAGAGAGGATCCTGGTGGGCTCTACAGTTCGTGGGTTTGCAAAGAGTCAGACATGACTTAGCAACTGAACAAGGACATGCACACTGGGGCCTCTGTAGTAAAGGAACTCCAAGAATCAATGACTAAAAAGTCAGGATTTAGCTTTATTTAAAAAAAAAAATCTTAATTAAACCAGACACAATAGGAGAAATGTTGTCTGATTCTACTTACATGAGGAACCCAGAATAGGAAAACTCAGGGAGACAGAAAGTATGGTAGCTATCAGAGTCTGGGGGGTGGGGGGAGAGGAGAGATGGGGAATTGTTGAATTCGGAAATAAGGAATTCAAATGTATTCAAATAAATGAATACAGAGTTCCAGTTGGAAAGATGAAAAAAATCTGAAGATGGATATTGGTAATGGTAGTATAACAATGTGAATGTCCATTTTTGCCTCTTCGTTGCATACTTACAAATGGAAAATGGTTTCATGTATATTTTATTTACCACAACAGTAATGCAATAATACCTGAGAAATGAAATATTTCCTGCCATATCATCAAACAAGGATGTCACAC
The DNA here is from genome assembly GCA_006408695.1 of Aepyceros melampus. Taxonomy (NCBI): domain Eukaryota; kingdom Metazoa; phylum Chordata; class Mammalia; order Artiodactyla; family Bovidae; genus Aepyceros; species Aepyceros melampus. The sequence goes on from SJXQ01005067.1 coordinate 268,520, forward strand.
TCATCAGTGGTTGCAGTCCTCCAATGTGAGCTGGTGAGTCCTAAGGGTGCTCAGGAAGAAGTACCTGCGATCTAGCAGCCATCAGGACTGCAGCCACTTCCCCACAGTGAGTTCTAACGGGGCCAAAATGTGGAAAAAAAAAACAACACACACACACACAGGATACTGGCCCAGGATAGCTGAAGTGCATATAATAGGAATGGCTTCAGTGAGCCCAGACTCTTGCATCTTCCCGCGGATAGAAAAGCACTCAACTTCTTGAGATATCTGATTTTAATTAACAATCATTTTGATGTTCAGACTACCTGCCCTTTGTTGCTAAACTTCTATATAACCTGGCTCCTCCCGTCACATCCTTGGAGCAGTTCTCTCAAGGTTACTTGAGATACTGCTTCTTGGGCTTGAAGTCCTAAAAATCCCCACTGAATAAAACCTCTTCACTTTTAGATTGTGACTATTTTTTTAAGTTGACATAAAAATGTATGGTGTTGACAACTGCACTGGACAACGTGCTAAATGCTTTTCAGCCATTCTCGTAGATAACTCTTAAAATTAAGTACCAGAAAATGAAACATAAAAACTCAGTGTCATCTATCTGGACTTACCACAGTGAGTTCTAACGGGGCCAAAATGTGAAAAAAAAAAAAAACAACACACACACACACACAGGATACTGGCCCAGGATAGCTGAAGTGCATATAATAGGAATGGCTTCAGTGAGCCCAGCTCTTGCATCTTCCCGCGGATAGAAAAGCACTCAACTTCTTGAGATATCTGATTTTAATTAACAATCATTTTGATGTTCAGACTACCTGCCCTTTGTTGCAAAACTTCTATATAACCTGGCTCCTCCCGTCACATCCTTGGAGCAGTTCTCTCAAGGTTACTTGAGATACTGCTTCTTGGGCTTGAAGTCCTAAAAATCCCCACTGAATAAAACCTCTTCACTTTTAGATTGTGACTATTTTTTTAAGTCGACATAAAAATGTATGGTGTTGACAACTGCACTGGACAACGTGCTAAATGCTTTTCAGCCATTCTCGTAGATAACTCTTAAAATTAAGTACCAGAAAATGAAACATAAAAACTCAGTCATCTATCTGGACTTCACACAGATAGTAAATGGTATAGGAGGCTTTGAACCTGGGCCTGTTTACAAAGCTCATGCTATACCTACAGCATTATATATATAAGACTTTAGAGAACTTTTAAAAATTTTTACAAAACTTTTATATTAGATGTATATTTCCATATCAAACCAAAGGCAAGGTTTAAATAAATAAAAACACTGAAGCTCAGTGTTCTGACGAGTGGCTTTATTCTCAGGTGATGCTTTTTCAACTCTCCTTCATTTACAGAACCTCACACAAACAACAAAAGCAAACTCAAGGGCCAGTATCCATCTTTCTGACAGTATAGCGTGGAATTTGACAGTAAGATGGAGGAGGGGCAGGATGCATTTCTTCTTTCCCTGTTTCCTACTATTGTTTCTGATTATAGTGCCAATTGATGGCCTCTTTTATGATTTCAAGAACAGACTTCTTATTTTGACTTTGCCCTCATATCATACTCTGCCCTCAAAACCGTTCCCATCTCTACCTGGCCCAACCTCCACCTAGAGGTGGGTAAATGACTGCAGCAGAGACAGAATCATTTTGAAGGAGTGTTGACTTTGCTACTACTTAATAAAAACCTGCCTCAAGATGAGGCCAGTACTTAGAAAACCAGAACCGAGAAATTGAGAGAGTTTCATGACAGTTTTTTAAATGTCTGTGACTTTTGTTCCAGGAATTCCTGGCACACAATGAGTACTGGGTTATATTTTCCGTGAAGTAACATTTTCTGACCAACATATGAGAACTCCAAGATCTTGATTTCTAAAATATGGCACAGTCTCTTTTTAACCCACTTCTCCCATTGATTCAGTCACTAAATATTTATAATGTAGCAGGTGAGACAACTTGATCACATGTCATAGTCTATGGTAAACGTAGCATCAGAAACATTCACAGTATATTATAGGCCACGAAGGAAGCAACTCTGCCTCTGTGGGAAGAGAATTCCAGGTAAGGATGGATGGTACAAGCCCTCAGGCGGTTGTGCTGGGTGGGTTCAAGGATATCACGGAGACCAGAGTGGATTGTCTCGTTTTCTGCCTGCCTTTCTCCTGTGAAGGCTGGTTAGGCAGGCAATGTGTCCTTTAGTCTATCTTTTCACTTTATTCCTTGGAGAGGTCTCTTTCATGCCTAAGGCTAAAAGTAGATGGCCCTTAACACAAATCTTCCATCCGAATCTTGCCACGCAGCCCCAGGCAAGCATTTTCAATTGCTTTCCCTGGCATCTCACGTGAACCGCATACTCAGCTGCTGGGTCACTCAGCTGTGTCCAGCTCTTTCGTGACCCCATGGACTATAGCCCGCCAGGTTCCTCTGTCCATAGGATTTTCTGGGCAAGATAACTGGAGTGGGTTGCCATTTTCTTCTCCAGGGGATTTTCCAGACCCAGGGATTGAACCTAGGGATGACACCCAGGGATGTCTCCTACATCACAGGTGGATTCTTTTACTGCTGAGCCATTGGGGAAGTCCAACAAAGAATACAATACCCTCAGCACTGGAATCACAGTTCCTGCAGCAACAAAGTTATAAAGTTCCAAGGATGGCACTCAGCATGGTTCTAAACCAGAGTAACACGTGTAATTGGGCAATCATTCTCTGGCCATTGCAACCAAGGGGAAATTTTATTTTCCTTTTTGACTCACCTGCAACATTACCTTTACCTGAAAAGTTGTATTGAGGTACAATCAGGAAAACCGCAAACCACACTTTCAGATAGGCTTCCATGCTTAATGCATTGTGAGCAAATCTTTTTAAACACAGTGAAAACACTTAAGTGTTTATGCATCACTACAGTTTGATTTAAACCAGCTGGGATTGCCAGTTGTGTTCCTCTTTGCTGTTTCTAAGGGGCCCATCAGTTTAGAATATTTCATCCTGGCACTGAAGTGATGTGAAGTCCCAAAATTCACTTCAGTTCTGTGCAAGAGCTTCTAAACAGCCCAAGTTTTTCCTTATTAAGACAGCATTCCAATTCTCTCCATATTTTTTAACTTTTTATTTTATATTGGAGCATAGTTGATGTGGTGATAGTTTCAACTGTACAGCAAAGTGGCTTAACTATACATATACATGTATCTGGGCTTCCTTGATGGCTCAGATGGTAAAAAAAAATCCTCCCAAAATGTGGGAGACCCAGGTTCAATCCCTGTGTTAGGAAGATCTCCTGGAGGAAGGCATGGCAACCCACTCCACTATTCTTGCCTGAAGAATCCCCATGAACAGAGGAGCCTGGCAGGCTACAGTCCATGGGGTCACAAAGAGTTGGACATGACTGAGCAACTAATACATGTATCTATTCTTTTTCATTCCAATGAAACCAGTTTTCATTCCAATCCCAGAGTCAATGCCAAAGAATGTTCAAAATACCACACAATTACACTCATTTCACATTCTAGCAAGGTAATGCCCCAAATCCTTCAAGCTAGGCTTCAACAGTACATGAACTGAGAACTTCCAGATGTACAAGCTGAATTTAGAAAAGGCAGGAGAACCAGAGATCAAATTGCCAACATCCATTGGATTATAGAGAAAGCAAGGGAATTCTAGAAAAACATTGGACTTCTGCTTCATTGACTATGTTAAAGCCTTTGACTGTGTGGAGCAAACAAACTGAGGAAAATTCTTAAAGGGTGGGAATACCAAACCACCATATCTGCCTCCTGAGAAACTTGTGTCAGGACAAGAAGCAATAGTTAGAAATGGACATGAAACAATGGACAGGTTCAAAACTGGGAAAGGAGTATCTCAAGGCTGTTTACTGTCAACTTATTTAAATTATATGCTGATTCAGTTCATTCGCTCAGTCGTGTCCAACTCTTTGTGATTCCATGGACTGCAGCACACCAGGCTTCCCTGTCCTTCACCAACTCCCAGAGCTTACTCAAACTCATGTCTATTGAGTAGGTGATGCCATCCAAGCATTTCATCCTCTGTTGTCCCCTTCTCCTCCTGCCCTCAATCTTTCCCAGCAGCAGGGTCTCTTCCTGATGATTCAGTTCTTCACATCAGGTGGTCAAAATATTGGAGTTTCAGCTTCAACATCAGTCCTTCCAATGAACACCCAGGACTGATCTCCTTTAGGATGGACTGGCTGGATCTCCTTGCAGTCCAAGGGACTCTCAAGAGTCTTCTCCAACACCACAGTTCAAAAGCATCAATTCTTTGGTGCTCAGCCTTCTTTATAGTCCAACTCTCACCTCCATACATGACTACTGGAAAAACCATAGCCTTGACTAGACAGACCTTTGTTGGCAAAGTAATGTCTCTGCTTTTTAATATGCTGTCTAGGTTGGTCATAGTTTTCTTCCAATGAGGAAACATCTTTTAATTTCATGGCTGATTATATGCAGATTATATACAGATTACACCATGCAAAATTCTGGGCTGGATGAATAACAAGCTGGAATCAAGACTACTGGGAGAAATATCAACAACCTCAGATATACAGATGATAACAACCTCAGATATGCAGAAAGTGAAGAGGAACTAGAGAACTTCTTGATGACGATAAAAGGAGACTGGAAAAGCTGGCTTAAAACTCAACATTCAAACAACTAAGTTCATGGCATATGGTGCCATTACTTCATGCAAACAGACGGGAAGAAAGTGGAAACAGTGACGGATTTTTTTTTTCTTGGGCTCCAAAATCACCGTGGATGGTGACTGCAGCCATGAAATTAAAAGACGCTTGCTCCTTGAAGGAAAGCTATCATAAACCTAGACAGCATATTTAAAAAATAGAGACATCACTTGGCCAACAAAGGTCTGTCTAGTCAAAGCTATGGTTTTTCCAGTAGCCATGTATGGATGTGAGAGTTGGACTATAAAGAAAGCTGAATGCTGAAGAATTGATGCTTTTGAACTGTGGTGTTGGAGAAGACTCTTGAGAGTCCCTTGGACTGCAAGGAGATCCAACCAGTCCATCCTAAAGGAGATCAGTCCTGAGTGTTCTTTGGAAGGACTGATGTTGAAGCTGAAACTCCAACACTTTGGCCACCTGATGTGAGGAGCTGACTCATTCGAAAAGACCCTGATGCTGGGAAAGACTGAGGGTAGGAGGAGAAAGGGACGACAGAGGATGAGATGGTTGGATGGCATCACTGACTCCATGGACATGGGTTTGGGTGAACTGTGGGAGTTGGTGATGGACAGGGAGGCCTGGTGTGCTGCAGTTCATGGGGTCGCAGAGTCAGACACAACTGAGCAACTGAACTAAACAAACCAACAAGGACAATGTCATTCCAAGTACTAAGAAGAAATTTTATGGTGGCTGGAGTGGGCCCTTAGGAAATAGTCATAGAAACAGGGTAGACATCAATAGGAAATTAAGATTGGTAAAAGTCGTTTAACATTATAAAAGGCATCATAAACATTTCTATAACCTGGGCAAATAACTGTCATTTGACTGGCAGGTAGCATTTCATGATTTGGGGATGTCAGAAAAAAAACACACTCAAGATGGAGTGCCAATGTAAGACACCAAAATCATTTCTCCACAGGGCCTCTGCCATAACCATAACTATCCTCATCTAGGGTCAATTATGAGCATTATCACTTTTAGAAACATGTACACCATTCCTCCTGAATTGCTCCCTCCCCTTGCAAATGACCCTAAATTCATTAAATTACAGAGGGGAAGTAAGAGAACAGAAAAGTAAAATAAAACATAACCTTTTATTTTCTCAGGCACACATGTGATTTAGGATACCAATTATCAAGGATTTTACTGATTTACCTTTAGAATTATCTATTTTAAATCTTCAGCTACCTTAGAAAATAGTTTACAGTGATCACTTTGCCATTCAGAAGTACCAAGTTATAATTCTGCTGCTGAATCAGTTAACAGTTTATGTTCAACATATGCGAGGTTATTGGAATTCCTTAGTTTTAAATATCCTGTGGAACAAGTATTCCACTTCTTTTTTCAGGTTAAAGACATGACCATTAAAAAAGTATATCCTAAGCAGTTTATTATTAACAGAATCAGCAATGTAAAATTCAAAAACCAACTAGCGTTATTCTGACCACCATTTTGGTACACCAAGTGGCTTGTGTTTGAAACAAAATTCCATCACTGAAGTCAATAACTTAGTATCATTATTCCTGAGGTCCTCATTAAACCTGTCTTTTTCTCTGCACACGGTGACTGGTTTTGAACAGCATTTTCCATGTACCTCAGAATTTACCTGTATCAACCTAGCATATACTTAACAACTTTCAGCATTCTAAAGACAGTCCTACAAACGTAGATGTATATAAGTCACAGCACCTTTCCTAAGAATAGTTCCAATCAGCATTGCACATTAACAAACGCATACTGGTACATGCTAATAGCCTCCACCACTTAGCTCAGTTACAGCAATGGTAAATAAGAGTAGATACTGAATTATATAGCTTCTCAAGGAAGGAAATGCTTTATAGTCATAAGCTTGATCCGATCATGGGAAAGTCTTCTTTGAAAGGTTTGCAACTGGTTACAAAGTACATACAAGGAGAGTGTGGCTGGCTCTGAACAAATCCACAAACTCACTTCTGAACATAAACTCAAAATATACATTCTAACGACAGGAGATTTGGTTCTATTATTTTCACAAACCAAAGTATAGATTTCAAGTTATTTCACAAATCACATGATCAAATGAAAACGGACATGAAAACATTTAGTAAATTATTATGTACATGTTTTTAAAAGGAGACATTGCTGTTTAAAAATAATTCACGAGACAAAACTTGGCAAAGAGAAACAAAATCATTAATAATAAACCAGAAAATGTGGAAAACTAAGAAAAAGGTCCAAAGAATTAAAAACAGCACATCTTTCAAAAGGTTTGAAACAAGTGTATTGTGTGCTTTTAAAAGTAAGCATAAAGCAACTTTAACTGTACTTTAAATGATTTGAGAAATAAAAAATCCAATATATATATTATTTATATATATGTAAATATATATACTTAAGAAATCCAATATATAATATATATATTAATATATACTCTATGACTGGAGGCAATATCAGGGCAACATAAAAAGGATTCTATAGAAATTTGTTGCTGCCAAAAATCTGGCATGTGGAGTTAAAGATGGAATGAATATAACACTGTACATGTTTTGTACAATACAGCATGTTTTGTACAATTTATAGACAGCACATGTATTAATAAAAAAACAGCAACCAAATGCAGCTATCAAATAGCATGATTATAAGGGATAACAGTTTATGTGGAGGCTGGAAATGATGAACAAAAGGAAAACTGCAGTTTTAGATTAATGTTTTAAAAATAGTAAATCCATACTATTTTAAGTAAAAATGGATGATTTTATTATATAAAATCATGTTGGCAGAATATAGAAAAATTACTTCTCTTTTACCTTTACATATTTAAGTACTAAGCAAAATGCAACAGTTGGAAAAACTCATGACAAACTACCAAGTTTTTCATTTGGCAAAATTATTCAAGTTACAAAATGTCAAAGTAAATAAATGTACTTCAAAATACATGAAGTATAATACAAGTGTATGAAAGTAGTGATCTTAAATTATTAATTTCTTTATAAAAAAACTAAACAAAGCACAAGATAAATATTTTCAAGTTAGACAAGAATAAATCAAATCACTGTTTATTAGGATAATCAAACTAAAATAATTATTAAAGAAACTAAACAATTACAATTTAAAAAAGAATAACAACATTTCAATAGTATTTTTCTATCAATAAAAGAAGGAAAGATTTGTAGGTCAGTTGACTGCTATAGACCCAGGTCCCTAAAAATCATCTGGACTATACCAAGAAGAACTTGGTACAGACATAAAAACAAACTTCACTGTTATTCAAAGGTGAGAAAACCTATTCATTATGAAGGAAAGGGAAATAATTATACCTGCAGCAGGGCAAAAATTTATATACTAAAATGATTAAATGTATCTGTAGCATAAAATTAAAATAATTGCTTCTAAATAATTCTTTTGCACTTTAGTAAATCAGGGCAAAGATTTTACCCTAATGAAAAGGCAAATGGGAGGTCTCTGATAAGGTGGCACCTTCATAGCTAAAAAACAGATATCTACCAGAAAATCTGCATTCATATTGATAATCTCCACTGTAAAATAAACTAATCATTAAGATCACAATTAAGCTGCTTTAAAAATATAAGGTGATAAATGAATGTCATATGAATCATATACCAAATTATTATATTCTATACACATAAGTACTATTAATAAATATACTCAATTCATTCTACAGGAAAAAGAACTGAGACTTAATTTCACATTTCAGAATTCCTGAGTCTTATCAGAGGAAAACAAGTACCAAAAAGCAAACAAAATAAGCCTACTCTATAGTAGGGCAAATATAATAATACAAATCTGGGCATCAAGATAACATTACTTACAGTTTTAAAGCTGAAGACTATGGGGACAAATATTTATGTACTTCAATAGAATTATAAACCTGATTTTAAAGCTTAATTTTTTAGATAGGCATTTTGATCAAACAAGGCCACCAGAGTGACATCTTCAGTGATTGCAAGCCCACCACTTTAAAGGAATAACATCTTTATTTCAAAGCCTAATAATGAATACAAAAAGAAAAGAAGTTTATTTTAATAAAATTTTCAGTAAGACTGTAATAGGACAGCCCTTTGATGGAAGACCTAAAGAGGCTAAAACCAATGACGTGAAATTAGAACCAAGTTCTAATTTGAGACACTACGCATTAAATAATTTCCCTTTTGCTTTGCATATTACACAGCAAAAATTAAAAAAGGTATCTTAAGAGCACTTCAGTCCACAATGTAGGATTTAAACTTGTGTGTATAGGAGTAACAATTTGATTCTTGCAAAAATATATTTAAACAAAAGTTCATGTCTATTTTCTAACTAGCAAGGAAAAGGAAAGCAAAGTGGTTCCAACTAAAACATTTAAAAAAACAAAACAAGACATCATTTATCCTTTCTGGAAACACTACAAAAGCAAAGAACATCCAATAATATTATACATTTAAAATTGCATACTTTTACTCATTTTTATAAGCAGGAAAGACACATACAATTATTCATAGTCTTTATAAATGAAGACACTAAGCAGAAAAATATTTGGATTATTTTTCTGTTCATAAGTACTCATAAAGAAAATAATGAAAAAAAAAAAAAAACCAACCCAAAACCTAAAGTGCAGACTTATAGGCCACTAAAGGCATAATAAATGATAAAGAGCTGCAGCCAAAATTGCATCTGCATTTACACTTACATATCCAGAAAATGACTCCTGTTTTTAAAAAATGTGCAATTTAAAAACTAGTCATTTGTGTGTGTGTCTGTGTGTGTGTGTCATAATACAATTAAAACTTGCATCCCTGCCCAATAGTAAGGGAATTGCTAGATCTCAGACAGCACACTAGGCTCTTGACAATTACACATTTCATTAGAATCATACAATATTGATTCCATCTCCAGAAAATGTTAGGGTCCTCTTGTAGAATGAAGAGCCACTGATATTTGGTTGATTGCCTTTAACCAGAGAGGTTTTCAGTTCCATTTCGCAAGCTACAATAGCTGCATTCAATTCCACTTGAGCTCGATGAACTACATAAAACATGAGGCCTATACTTATAATAATCTGTGAATAAAAATAAAAATTACAGTTAACAATATTTTACATAGTAAAAAGGGAGAACTTTCTAAGCCAATAAATATTGTCTTAGAAATGTTTCAAACAGGATATTTATAATAATCTGTGAATAAAATAAAACATTACAGTTAACAATGTTTTACACAGTAAAAAGCCAGAACATTTCTAAGCCAATATATACATCAGAAATGTTTCAAACAGGACAGTTTTCAAATACAGTAAGGTAACACTTTTAAATAGTTTACACAAAGTTGTCATTTATTTCTTCTTTTGTCTGCTGGGTGTGGAGGGCCAAAATCTACAGGGTGTTCATAACACAGTGTCAGGTTAACACAAAGCAAGCATATATCCCTTTTAGTCCATATTAAATGATGTTTGTTTGATACATGTCAAGCTTCTTTCTTTGTATCAAAAAGTTTCCTTTAAGGAATAAAAAAAAAATATTTCTACAATAGAGATAAAGTTGGCTAAACTTTGTTAATGTAATTAGTGTAGTATTACTTCTGTGCAAAACTATAAATGTCTGTAGGTATTTTTAAGTTGACTTAGAAACACTACCATTTGCAAATGACCTACCTGGTGCAGCTGAAATTAAAAATATTAAAACACTTGAAAAATGAAATGCCAATAAGCTTTAAAAGAAATTAACAAGAGATTGTGAACATGAAATTGTCTACACTTTTCAAAATAAAAACACAGGAACATGGTAAGGGGAAAAATTCCAGTAAAAGGAATAGAAAAAGCACCACAGGCTGTAGTCTCAGTCCAGCCGCTCACTTAGGGATCTGATTTCAAGCGCCTTTAAACCACGTGGGCTTCTGCCGCTGTCCTGAGGCTGTGCTCCCTCTGTACTTAAACATCCTACACACAGTTCGGCACAATGACTGTCTACATCTTCTAAATGATATTTATTCCAAAGTTCATTTGTAAAGCAGTTCTTCGGGGTTGGGAGCAAAATATTCACAGTAGATGTTGTTTAATGTTTCAGCACGCTTTCAAAAGCTGCTCTAAGCATAGTGATCCTGAAATACAATAGTGTTTCAATTAAGCCTACCTATGTTTTTATGGGAGAAATATTCCAGCTACAAATGTTGAGGGTGGAGGGGGAAGGTGGTGACTTACTTCACACTGATGGTGAGGTAGGTTAAGAAGAGGAGGGAACCTGGAACTTGTACAAGAGATGTACATTAAGTGAGTACCCATTCTCAATACAATTCTAAGAAAAGTAGTTATTTAATCTTATTTTTTATGCTACAGGAGACAAAGATAATTTTTCATCCATATTTAAATTTTTTTCTTTAATTTTATTATAGTTGATTTACAGTGTTGTGTTCGTTTCAGGTGTCCAGTCATTCTTTTTTAGATTCCTTTCTCACACAGGTTACCGTAGAATACTGAGTAGTTTCCTGTGCTGTACAGTAGGTTATCTACCTTATATATGGCAGTGTTTGTGTGTGCGTCCCAAGCTCCTGATTTATCCTCTACTCATTTCCTCTTTTGTAACTGTAAGTTTGTTTTCAATGTCTGTAAGTCTGTTTCCGTTTTGTAAATAAGTTTATTTGTATCTTTTTAAAAAAATTAAATTCTACATATGAGGAATATCAGAGAAGGCAATGGCACCCACTCCAGCACTCTTGCCTGGAAAATACCATGGATGGTGGAGCCTGGTGGGCTGCAGTCCATGTGGTCGCTGAGGGTCAGACACGACTGAGCGACTTCACTTTCACTTTTCACTTTCATGCATTGGAGAAGGAAATGGCAACCCACTCCAGTGTTTTTGCCTGGAGAATCCCAGGGACGGGGGAGCCTGGTGGGCTGCCGTCTATGGGGTCTCACAGAGTTGGACACGACTGAAGTGACTTAGCAGCAGCGGCAGCAGCATGAGGAATATATCTTTGTCTTTCTCTGTCTGACTTACTTCACTTAGTATGATCATCTCTGGTCCATTTATGTTGCTGCAAACAGCATCGTTTCATTCTTTGGCTGAATAATATTTTAGGATATATATGTACCACATTTTCTTTATCCAGCCCTCTGTCAATGGACATCTGGGTTGCTTCCATGTCTTGGCTATTGTAAAGAGTGCTGCAATGAATGGGGTGCATGTATACTTTTGGATTATGGTTTTCTCTGTATGTATGCCCAGGAATGGGATTGCTAGAACATATGGTAGTTTGAAGTTTTTTAAGAAACCTTTATACTGTTTTCTGGGCTTCCCAGATGGGCTAGTGGTAAAGAACTCGCCTGCCAATGCGGGAGATGTCAAAGAGATTTGAATTCAACCTCTGGGTCAGGAAGATCCCCTGGAGGAGGGCATGGCAACCCACTCCAGTATTCTTGCATGGAGAATCCCATGGACAGAGGAGCCTGGTGGGCCACGGTCCACAGGGTCGCAAAGAGTCAGACGTGAGAGAAGTGACTTAGCATGCATGTTGTTCTCCATAGTGGCTGTACCAATTTACATTCTCAGCAACACTGCAGAAGGGTTCCCTTCATAGGCCTTTAAATCTTGTCATTGTTCTCTAATATGTTATCTCTCTGAAAAATGTAAGTTATACTTATTGAATACCCTAAGTCTGATACTATGTGGATGGTAATACCATAAAAAGAGATGGAAAAATGTTAGTTACCTAGTTGGGAGAAGGTGTGAATGAGATGCTAAGTTCTGCTCTGTTTATGCTGAATTTGAGGTGCCAATTAGATATCTGAAGCAATTCAGTGAATGGGTCTAAAGGTATGGAAAGAAGACTAAGCTGAAGATGCATATTAGGAAGCCTCACAATGTCCTTAATAATAGCAGCCACCATAGTAACTGCATTTGCCAAGAAGAAAAGTTTTCAGAGTGAGACTAAAAATCTTTGGCTAGAGTCTTGAGGAGGACCAAGTTAGGAGTAAACGGAGGAGGTGCTGATAAATGAGCCAGGAAAACAGTGAAAACGCTCAAGATAGTGGTGTCAGAGAAGCTAAGAGAAGACAACGTTTTTAAAAAGCATAGTCATGAGTCTTAGCTTGCTAAGATGAGAACTGGAAAGTGTATCTGATTTAGAGAAGGTTAGAGATGAAAGCTTGAGGGAAGGATTTGGCAAAGCCACAGAAAGTAAGTTTAGAACTAGTGAAAAAGTTTTTCAGGTCCCCCCCAACCCCCCAAAGGGTGAACTGGGCAAGGGTGAATTGGATACATCTTTACATGGGATTTTCTCCAGATGCCTTTCTGGAGCCCAGGACTTGGAAATTTATACTGACTCTCCTACCAGCCCAGTGAAGTGTTAAAATAATACAAAACAAAACAAAACCTTTTTACAAAGTTTCCTACTAAAACAAAAGAATCAAACACAAGTAGAAAGATGGCCTTATACAAGAAGGCACACAGAAAGTGATTTCTTCCACTGTTAACTGAAAAGCAGGCTGAAAGCATAAGCAGAACATAAGAAGGTTAGGAGATTTCATAGCTGTAAGTTGAGGGTTTTCTCATTTGAAGGCTTTTGATTTTTCTGTTAAGCAAGAAAGGTAATCTGTTGCGAATGAAGAAGGAAGTTGGGGCAGGAGGAAAAATTTGTGAGGGGAGTGAGGATAAGTTTGAAAGTCATCAAGAAAAATGGGGAAATGGGAAGATGAAGGGAAGAGAATATACAGCATGTTGAGAAACCAGCTGAAGGCTTGCAACCGTGAATTAAATATCATCAGTCTGCTTGGATGCATTACTTCCCCAAAAGAGCAGGTGCAAAAGCAGATCAAAACTTGGATTTATCCAGGATTGGGTTTTGGTTGATGAATACATACAAAAATATACGGAAAAGACTAAGTTCAAACCATGGAATCTATGTTGGATTTCAGTACAATGAAGAGTTGTGCCTTCCTCTGAATATCTATGTGGTACTGCTCTAATGTTATGGACACTCTGGATTCTCTTTGGGTGGCTTAGGTGGCTATATTGGGAGGCAAATTTGTGGCTTACTTCTACCAAGTATGAGGAACCTTATGATACTAACCCCTTCATGGATCATAGCTATGTCATGGCAAAGGGGCTTGTGTAACTCAATAAAGCTACGAGCCATGCCGTGCAGGGCCTCTCTAGATGACGGATGACAGTGAAGAGTACTACCTGGTGGTCCGTTGGAGCAGGAAATAGCAAACCACTCCAGTATTCCTGCCAGGAGAACCCCATAAACAGTATGAAAAGACAAAAAAGATATGAAACAAAAGATGAGCTCCCCGGGTTTGAAGGTGTCCAGTATGCTACTGGGGAAGAGTAAAGGGCAATGAAATAGTCCAGAAAGACTTAAGAGGCTGGCCAAAGCAGAAACGGTGCTCAGCTGTGGATGTGTCTGGTGGTGAAAGTAAAGTCCAACACAATAAAGAACAATATTGCACAGGAACTTCGAAGGTTTTTTGACCCTATGAACTGTAGCCCATCAAGCTCCTCTGTGCATGGAAGTTTTCAGGCAAGAATCCTGGAGTGGGCAGCCATTCCCTTCTCTAGGGGACCTACTTCACCCAAGGATTAAACCTAGGTTGTATGCACTGCAGGCAGATTTTTTTTACCATCTGAGCCACCAGGGAAGCCCATTAGGTCAACGAATCAAGGTAAATTGGACATGGTCAGTAGGAGATGGCAAGAGTGAACACTACAGCATCAGAATCAATGACTAAAATGGAGGGGGATGGGCAACTTCAGGTGACCATTATACCTACTACTGTGGGCAAGAATCCCGTAGAAGACATGAAGCAGCCCTCAGAGTCAACAAAATAGTCCAAAAGGCAGTACTGCGGTGCAGTTTCAAAAACAACAGAATGATCTTGGTTTGTTTCCAAGGCAAACCATTCAGCATCATAGCAATCAAAGTCTACGCCCCAATCACTGAGGCTGAAAAAGCTGAAATTGACCAGTTCTATGAACACCTACATCACCTTCTAGAATTAACACTAAAAAAGATGTCCTTTTCATCATAAGGGATCAGAATGCAAAAGCAGGAAGTCAAGACATATTTGGAGAAACAGGCAAGGTTGGCCTTGGAGTACAAAATGAAGTAGGACAAAGACAAACAGAGTTTTGTGAAGAGAACTCGCTGGTCATAGCACATACACTTTCCACAACCCAAGAGACAATTCTACATTTGGACATCATGAGACAGTCAATACCAGAATCAGACTAAATATGTTTTTTGTACCCAAAGATGCAGAAGCTCTCTACAGACAGCAAAAACAGGACCTGGAGCTGACTGTGGCTCAGATCATGAGTTCCTTATTGAATTGAAGAAAAGTAGAGAAAACCACTAGGCCATTCAAGTATACCTAAATCAAATCCCTCATGATTATATAGTGGTGGTAGTAAATAGATTCAAGGCATCAGACCTGGCAGACAGTGCTTGAAGAAACATGGACAGAGGTTGGTGACACTGCACAGGAGGCAGTATCCAAAACCATCCCAAAGAAAAAGAAATGCAACAAGGCGAAGTGGTTGCCTCAGGAGGCTTTACAAATTGCTGAGGAAAGAAAAGAAGCAAAAGGAGAAAGGGAAAGATATATCCATCTGAATGCAGAGTTCCAGATAATAGCAGAGAGAAAGAGTGAAATTGCTCAGTCGTGTCTGACTCTGTCAACCCCATGCACCAGGCTCCTCCTTCCATTGGATTTTCCAGGGAAGAGTACTGGAGTAGGGTGCCATTTCCTTCTCCAGGGGATCTTCCCGACCCGGGAATCAAACCCAAGCCTGCAGGCAGACGCTTTACCCTCTGAGCCACCAGGGAAGCCAGCAGGGAGAGATAAGACTCCCTTAAATGACGAGTGCAAAGTAATAGGAAAATAACAGCATCAGAAAGACGAGAGATTTCTTCAAGAAAACTAGAGATATCCAGGGAACATTTCATGCAAAGACGGACACAATAAAGGACAGAAATGATAAGGACCTAACAAAAGCAGAAGAAATTAAGAGGTGGCAAGAATAAACAGAATTAGACAAAAACGGTCTTAATGACTTGGATAACCATGATGGTGTGATCACTCACCTAGACCCAGACATCTTGGAATATGAAGTCAAGTAAGCCTTAGGAGGGACTTCCCTGATAGCTCAGTTGGTAAAGAATCCACCTGCAATGCAGGAGACACCGGTTCGATTCCTGGGTCGGGAAGATCCCCTGGAGAAGGAATAGGCTACCCACTCCAGTAATCTGGCCTGGAGAATCCTATGGACTGTATAGTCAGTCTGTGAGGTTGGAAAGAGTCGGAGACGACTGGGCGACTTTCACTAAGCCTTAGGAAGCACTACTATGAACAATCTACTGGAGGTGACGGAATTCCAGCTGAGTGATTTAAATCCTGAAAGGTTTTAGACTGAGTTCTGTTCAAGGTTTGCACTCAATATGTCAGCAAATTTTGAAAACTCAGCAGTGGCTACTCTCAGGACTGGAAAAGGTCAGTTTTCATTCCAATCCTGAGGAAGGGCAATGCCAGAAAGTGTTCTAACTACTACTGTACAATTGTGTTTATGTCACAGGACAGCAAGGTTATGCTGAAAATCCTTCACCTTAGGCTAAAGCAGTACATGAACTGAAAACTTCCAGATGTATCAGCTGGGTTTCAAAGAGGCAGAGGAACCAGAGATCAAATTGCCAACATTCACTGGATCATGGAGAAAGCAAGGGAGGAGCTCCAGAGATAGGTTTATTTCTGCTTCACTGACTATGCTAAAGCCTTTGATTGTGTGGCTCAGAACAAACCATGGAAAATTCTTAAAGAGATGGGAGTACCAGACTACCTTACTCATCTCCTGTGAAACCTGCATGTGGGTCAAGAAGCAACAGTGAGATCTCCTGGGTGAGCATAAAAAAATCACAACTATGTTTTGAACAATCATTGACAAAAAGATGCTGGGATCCCCCAAAGAAAGGTACCCCATGTCCAACAGAGAAGCTGTAACGAGATGGTAGGAGGGGCACAATCACAATGAAATCAAACTCCCACAACCACCAGGCAGATGACCCTCAAACTGGAGAACAATAATACCAAAGAAGTTCTCACACAGCCGTGAAAGTTCTAGGCTCAGATCAGGATTCCCAGCCTGGGGATCTAGGAAATGGACTAGGAGATCCCAGGGAATCTGACATTGAAGGCCTGTGGGATATGACTGCAGGACTTCCACAGGACTGGGGAAACAGAGACTCGGCTCTTGGAGGGCACAAACAAAACCTTGCATTCAACAGGACCGAGGACAAAGGAGCAGTGACCCCACAAGACACTGAGCCAGACCTCCCTGAGAGTATCTGAGGGTCTGCTGAGGTGTGGGTTAGCAGGGGCTCACTGCGGGGACGAGGGCACTGGCAGCGGCAGACATCAGAGTGCTCCTTGGTAGCCTAAGTCCTTTTGGAAGTCACCATTAGCCCTACCACAGACCCTGCAGACTCCAGGGCTGGGTCACCTTTGGCCAAACAACTAACAGGGAGGGAGTACAGCCTCAACCGTGAGCAGACAACTGTATTAAAGGTTTACTGAGCAGGCTCTGCCCACCAGAGCAAGACCCAGATATTTCCTACAGCCAGTCCCTCCCATCAGGAAGTTTGCAGAATCCTCTTAGCCTCATCCACCAAAGGGCAGACTGATGAAGCAAGAATTACAGTCCTGCAGGTACAGAATGAGAAACACAATCATAGAAAGCTAATAAAAATGAAAAGAATTAGGATTACATCCCAGATGAAGGAACAAGATAAATTCCCAGAAAACAGCTGAATGAAGTGGAGATAGGCAATCTTACAGAAAAAGAATTCAGGATAGTGATAATAAGGATGATCCAGGATCTCAGAAAAGAATGGAGAAAATGCAAGAAATGTTTACCAAAGACCTAGAAGAACTCAAGAACAAACACAGAGATGAATAATACACTAGAAGGATTCAATAGCAGAATAACTGATGCAGAAGAACAGATAAGTGATGTCTGGTGGAAATCTTGCTGCAAAAAAGAATATAGAAAAAATAGTAAAAAGAAATGATGACAGGCTAGCCTAAGAGACCTCTGGGACAACATTAAACATACCAACATTCACATTATAGGTGGTCCACAAGGAGAAGAGAAAGATAAAGGACCAGAGAAAATATCTGAAGAGATAACAGTGGAAAACTTCCCTAACATGGGAAAGGAAATAGTCAACAAAATCCAGGAAGCACAGAGTCCCAGGCAGGATAAAGCCAAGGAGGAACACACAAAGACATATAGTAAACAAAGATTAAAGACAAAGATAAAATATTAAAAGCTATAAGGGAGAAATAATAAATAACATACATAGGAACTCCTGTAAGGTTATCAGTTGACTTCTCAAAAGAAATCCTACAAGCCAGAAGGGAATGATACAATATATTCAAAGTGTGAAAGGGAAGAATCTACAACTCAGAATTCTCTACCCAGAAAGACTCTCACTTAGATTTAATAGAGAAATCAAAAGCTTTACAGACAAAAGTTAAGAGAATTCAGCAACACTAAACCAGCTTTACAACAAATGCTAAAGAACTTCTTTAGTCAGGAAACACAGGAGAATGAAAAGACTTATAAAAAATAAACCCAAAATCAATTAAGAAAATGGTAATAGGGTCATACATATCAATAATTATCTTAATGTAAATGGACTAAATGCACCAACCAAAAGACATAGACGGCTGGGTAGATAAAAAAACAAGACCCAATATATACAGCTGTCTACAAGAGACCCACCTCAGATCTAGGAACACTTACAGACTGAATGCAAAGAGATGAGAAGAAAGTATTCCACACTAATGGAAATCATAAGAAAGCTGGTGTAGCAATACTTATATCAGACAAAACAGACTTGATAAAAAAGATGGTTATAAGAGACAAAGGACATTACATAATGATCAAGAGTTCAATCCAAGAGGATTTAACAATTATAAATATTCAATCCAACAGGATTTAACAATTATAAATACCTATATATGTACCCAATGTAGGATTACCTCAATATGTAAGGCAAATATTAACAACCATAAGGGGAGACACTAACAGTAACACAATCATAGTGCAGGACTTTAATAACCCACTTTCATCAATGGACTGATCATCTGGACAGAAAACTAACAAGGAATCAAAGGGCTTAAATGACACTTCAGCTGAGCTGGGCTTTTTTAATCTTTATAGAGCATTCCATCCCAAAGCAGCAGACTATACATTTTTCTCAAGTGCACAGGCATATTCTCCAGGACTGATCACAAGCTGGGCCACAGGGCAAGCATTTGTAAATTTAAGAAAATCAAAATCAAGCATCTTATCTGATCAAAATGCTGAGACTAGAAATAAACTACATAAAAAAATCTAAAAAAACAAAACACATGGCAGCTAAACAATGGCAGCTATAAGACAACCAAAGGATCACTAAAAAATCAAAGTGGAAATAAAAACTACCTAGAGACAAATGAAAACAAAAGCACAACATTTTAATACTTATGGGAAGCAGCAAAAGCCATTCTAAGAGAGAGGTTTATAGCAATACAATCTTACCTCAAGAAACAAGAAAAATCTCAAGTAAGCAATGTAACATTACACCTAAAACAACCAGAGAAAGAACAAATAAAATCTAAAGTTACTAAAAGTGAAAAAATCATAAACATTAGAACAGAAATAAATGAAATAGAGAAAAAGAAAACAACTGCAAAGATCAATGAAACTAAAACCTGGTTCTTTGAAAAAATAAAATTGATAAATTTTTAGTCAGATTCATCAAGAAAAAAAGGGAGTGGACTCAAATCAATAAAATAAGAAATGAAACAGGAGAAGTTACAACTGATTCCATAGAAAAGCAAGTGTCACAAGAAACTACTATGGGCCAATAAATTGGACAATCTGGAAGAAACAGACAAATTCTCAGAAAGGCACAATCTCCCTAGACTGAACCTGGGAGAAACAGAAAATATGAACAGACTAATCACAAGTGCTAAAATTGAAACTGTGATTAAAAACTCCCCAAAAGACAAAAGTCCAGGACCTGACAGCTTCACAGGTGACTTTTACCAAACATTTAGAGAAGAGCTGACACCTACCCTTCTGAAACTGTTCCAAAAAACTGCAGAGGAAGGAAAATTTCCAAACTCATTTTGTGAGGCCACCATCACCCTGATACCAAAAGCAGACAAAGATACCTTCAAAAAAAGAAATTTACAGGCTTATATCACTGCTGAATATAAATGCAAAAATCCTCAACAAGATAAAAGCAATCCATATTAAACAATACATTAAAATATATGATCAAGTGGGATTCATCCCAGGGATGTAAGGATTTTTCAACATCTGCAAATCAATCAATATGATTCACCATATCAACAAACTGAAAAGTGAAAAACATACGATCATCTCAATAGATGCAGAAAAAGCTTTTGACAAAATTCAGCACT
Organism: Aepyceros melampus; assembly: GCA_006408695.1. Taxonomy (NCBI): domain Eukaryota; kingdom Metazoa; phylum Chordata; class Mammalia; order Artiodactyla; family Bovidae; genus Aepyceros; species Aepyceros melampus. Next base: position 288,653 of record SJXQ01005067.1, read on the forward strand.
CATTTATGTAATAAAAAATCTCCAGAAAGTGGGCACAGAGGGTACATACCTCAATATAATAAAGGTCATATATGAGAAACTGATAGCTAGCATCATATTCAGTGGTGGAAAGCTGAAAGCATTCCCTCTAAGATCAGGAACAACGGAAGGATGTCCACTACTGCCACATTCATTCAACACAGTTTTGGAAGTCTAATCTACAGCAATCAAAGAGGAAAAAGAAGTAAAGGGAATCTAAATTGGAAAAGAAGTTTGACCCGAAATAGTCAAAGAAATCTTGAGAAAGAAAAAGAGCTAGAGGAATCAGGCTCCCTGACTTCAGACTATATTCAGTTAAGTTCATTCGCTCAGTTGTGTTCGACTCTTTGCGACCCCATGAATCGCAGCACGCCAGGCCTCCCTGTCCATCACCATCTCCCGGAGTTTACTCAGACTCACGTTCATTGAGTCTGTGATGCCATCCAGCCATCTCATCCCTCTGTTGTCCCCTTGTCCTCCTGCCCCCAATCATTCCAGGATCAGAGTCTTCTCCAATGAGTCAACTCTTCACATGAGGTGGCCAAAGTACTGGAGTTTCACAAACTGCCAAGAGCCAGTGTGAGGAATCCCACCCATGACAAGGTCATGCGGAGAGGCCCGATGGGCAAGGCGATTTGGGTCTCAGGTTTTCCCCCTGGTATTTCCTGAGCATGTACCTCAAAAATAAGAATCTGCCTGCCTTATTGTA
>SJXQ01005067.1:289746-314677 GCA_006408695.1 Aepyceros melampus
ACTAGACTTTTGAGTTAATTACTTTTCTCTTTGTTATATATCACTGCATTCCTCTTGTGTCCTTGCTATGTAAGAATGTAACTTTATTTAGTGTTTTCTGAGAGTGGCACCAGACTTTGGGAAGAACAACACTTTTAAAACAAATAAGTCTTCTGGTTAATAAACTCTTATCAGAAAAGAGCCGTAAAATGTTAATTGGCCTTTTGGCTGGAAAATGATGTAAATCACCTAAGGCTTGTGTATACAACTAGGTATGCAGAGAGAAAAGCCTGGTTTTGGTAAGAGTCTGGGCTGCTAATACTGCATAATTTTGTATTACCCATTGATCTCTACATACAATCAAAAAGGTATAAAAGGCCTTTCAAGACAATAGAGGCTGGGCCAGTCGCTGGACTGGTTTCCCCCGTGTCTCTTCTTTACTCTAATTTCTGGCTGAATTTCCATCTGGGGCGTGGAGGCTCGCCATGTCTACTTACTTGTCCCAGCTTTTAAGATCCACGCGAGGGGAAGCCCAAGGTGGGGCACCCCCCAATATTCAAGAGGACACCGGTGGCCTAACGTAGATGGTGCAAGTTCCTTGTCTTGGAACTTCATTGGTTTTCCACATAAACTAAGTTATTCAGCCTCTTTTCTCCACTAAATTTTCATACTACACTATTTCTTCCTAACTTAATCTTATATTAATAAATAAATAAGTTTTTCCTCGCCTATGCCATCCGTCTCCCCTTTGAATCACCCTGGATCTACAGGGGCTGGACCCCGGCAACAAACAAAGCTACAATCATCAAAACAGTATGGTACTGGTGCAAAACTAGAAATATCGATCAGTGGAACAAGACAGAAAATCCAGAAATGAGACAGACTCTGGCACGCTGCAGTCCATGGGGTCACAAGGATCTGGACATGACTTAGCTACTGAACAAGAACAACATGATACTTTACTCTTTCAACCTTAACATGTGCTTCATTCTCCCCCGCCCCTGCCATGCTAATTTTCCCTTCAAGATGACATCTTTCTCCTCTCCATTTTCTTTTAAACTTTTTATTTTATATTGAAGTACAGCTGATTGACTTTATTTTTGGGGCTCCAAAATCACTGCAGATGGTGACTGCAGCCGTGAAATTAAAAGACGCTTACTCCTTGGAAGAAAAGTTATGCTCAACCTAGATAGTATATTCAAAAGCAGAGACATTACTTTGCCCACTAAGGTCCGTCTAGTCAAAGCTATGGTTTTTCCTGTGGTCATGTATGGATGTGAGATTTGCACTGTGAAGAAGGCTGAGTGCCGAAGAATTGATGCTTTTGAACTGTGGTGCTGGAGAAGACTCTTGAGAGTCCCTTGGACTGCAAGGAGATCCAACCAGTCCATTCTGAAGGAGATCAGCCCTGGGATTTCTTTGGAAGGAATGATGCTAAAACTGAAGCTCCAGTACTTTGGTTGACTCATCGGAAAAGAGTCTGATGCTGGGAGGGATTGGGGGCAGGAGGAGAAGGGGACGACCGAGGATGAGATGGCTGGATGGCATCATGGACTCAATGGACGTGAGTCTGAGTGAACTCCGGGAGTTGGTGATGGACAGGGGGGCCTGGTGTACTGCGATTCATGGGGTTGCAAAGAGTCGGACACGACTGAGCGACTGAACTGAACACGTGAAATTAAAAGACGCTTACTCCTTGGAAGAAAAGTTATGCTCAACCTAGATAGTATATTCAAAAGCAGAGACATTACTTTGCCCACTAAGGTCCGTCTAGTCAAAGCTATGGTTTTTCCTGTGGTCATGTATGGATGTGAGATTTGCACTGTGAAGAAGGCTGAGTGCCGAAGAATTGATGCTTTTGAACTGTGGTGCTGGAGAAGACTCTTGAGAGTCCCTTGGACTGCAAGGAGATCCAACCAGTCCATTCTGAAGGAGATCAGCCCTGGGATTTCTTTGGAAGGAATGATGCTAAAACTGAAGCTCCAGTACTTTGGTTGACTCATCGGAAAAGAGTCTGATGCTGGGAGGGATTGGGGGCAGGAGGAGAAGGGGACGACCGAGGATGAGATGGCTGGATGGCATCATGGACTCAATGGACGTGAGTCTGAGTGAACTCCGGGAGTTGGTGATGGACAGGGAGGCCTGGTGTACTGCGATTCATGGGGTTGCAAAGAGTCGGACACGACTGAGCGACTGAACTGAACTGAACTGAAAAGCTGATTGACAATGTTGTGGTAGTTTCAAGAGGACAGCAAAGGGACTCTGCCATAAATATCCATGTATCCATTCTCCCCCAAACTCCCCTCTGATCCAGGCTGCCACAAAATCTCGAGCAGAGTTCCTTGTTCAGAGTTCCTATACAGCAGGGCTCTTCTTTAAGCTAAATTTAATACTCTCTGAAATAAATTAAACTATAAATAACATCACTGTATCAAATCAAGACATAAATATGCCTTCACATTTTCTTTGTGGTGGTTGCTTTTTGTAAATGTCTGGGCTAAGAAACACTTATTTTTTTCCCTTTTGCTTTGTATCCTAAGCTTAAGTTTCCAACTAAAGCTAAAGGGTAAGAAATCCCTTAGATAAAAGAAGATCCTATATTTTAAGAAGTACCACTGACAAATTCATGAACTATTTTGTTCTATTATAATTTTACTGATTTTATGAGTAATCTACTAAGATGCATAGAAACATAAAGCATCAAATAGTGAAAGTCTTCTGAAAGCTACTAATATGAGGAATTCTAACTGCAATGTCATAAAAAATGTTTTAAATTGTTTACAGGAAACTAGAAAAAGATAAAATTACTTAAATATACTAAAAAAAATCTATCTGAGAATGTAGCATACATCAGAATCTTAGAGTACCTTGGGATGATTATAAACATAAATTATTAACATAGATACTACATAAACTGGCAATAAGGAGTTCATGATCTGTGCCATAGTCAGCTCCCAGTCGAAGAAACTAGGGAAAACCACTAGACCATTCATGTATGGCCTAAATCAAATTGCTTACGATTACACAGTGGAAGTGACAAACAGATTCAAAGGATTAGATCTGATAGATACAGTGCCTGAAGAACTATGGATGGAGGTTTGTGACACTGTACAGAACATACTGATCAAGACCATCCCCATGAAAAAGAAATGCAAAAAGCAAAATGGTTGTCTGAGGAGGCCTTATAAATAGTTGAGAAAAGAAGAGAAACTAAACACAAAAAAGAAAGATATATGCATTTGAATGAAAAGTTCCAAAGAATAGCAAGGAGAGATAAGAAAGCCTCAGTGATCAGTGCAAGGAAATAGAAGAAAACAACAGAATGGGAAAGATTAGAAATCTCTTCAAGAAAATTAGAGATATCAAGGGAACATTTCATGCAAAGATGGGCACAATAAAGGACAGAAATGGTATGGACCTAACAGAAGATGAAGATATTAAGAAGAAGTGGCAAGAAAACACAGAAGAACTGTACAAAAAAGATCTTCATGACCCAGATAATCACAATGGTGTGATTACTCACCTAGAGCCAGACATCCTGGAATGTGAAGTCAAGTGGGTCTTAGGATGCATCACTACGAACAAAGCTAGTGGAGGTGATGGAATTCCAGTTGAGCTGTTTCAAATACTAAAAGATGATGCTGTGAAAGTGCTGCACTCAATGTGCCAGCAAACCTGGAAAACTCAGCAGTGGCCACAGGACTGGAAAAGTCAGTTTTCATTCCAACCCCAAAGAAGGGCAATGTCAAAGAATGTTCAAACTACCACACAATTGCACTCACCTCACACGCTAGCAAAGTAATGCTCAAAATTCTCCAAGCAAAGCTTCAACAGTACATGAACTGTGAACTTCCAGATGTTCAAGCAGAGGAACCAGAGATCAAATTGCCAACATCCGCTGGATCATCAAAAAAGCAAGAGAATTCCAGAAAAACATCTACTTCTGCTTTATTGATTACACCAAAGCCTTTGACTGTGTAGATCACAATAAACTGTGAAAAATTCTGAGATAGGAATACCGGACCACTTTACCTGCCTCCCGAGAAATCTCTATGCAGGTCAAGAAACAACAGTTAGAACTGGACACGGAACAACAGATTGGTTCCAAATTGGGAAAGGAGTACATCAAGGCTGTATATTGTCACCCGGCTTATTTAACTTACATGCAGAGTACATCATGGAAATGCTGGGCTGAATGAACCACAAGCTAGAATCAAGATTGCCAGGAGAAGTATCAATAATCTCAGATATACAGATGACAGCACCCTTATGGCAGAAAGCAAAGAAAAACTAAAGAGCCTCTTGACGAAAGAGAAAGAGGAGAGTGAAAAAGTTGGCTTAAAACTCACATTCAAAAAACTAAGATCATAGCATCCAGTTCCATCACTTCATGGCAAATAGATGGGGAAACAGTGGCAGACTATTTTTTAGGGCTCCGAAAGCACTGCAGATGGTTGACAGCAGCCATGAAATTAAATGACGCTTGCTCCTTGCAAGAAAAGCTCTGACCAACCTAGATAGCATATTAAAAAGCAGAGATATTACTTTGCCGACAAATGTCCATCTAGTCAAAGCTACAGTTTTTCCAGTAGTCATGTATGGATGTGAGAGTTGGACTTTAAGAAAGCTGAACACCAAAGAATTGATGCTTTTGAACCGTGGTGTTGGAGAAGATTCTTGAGAGTCCCTTGGACTGCAAGGAGATCCAATCAGTCCTAAATATTCATTGGAAGAACTGATGCTGAAGCTGAAACTCCAGTACTTGGGCCACCTGATGCGAAGAACTGACTCACTGGAAAAGACCCTGATGCTGGGAAAGATTGAAGGCAGGAGAAGGGGACGACTGAGGATGAGATGGTTGGATGGCATCACCGACTCAATGGATATGAGTTTGAGCAAGCTCTGGGAGTTGGTGATAGACAGGGAGGCCTGGTGTGCTGCTGTCCATGGGGTAGCAGAAGAGTCAGAAACGACTGAGCAACTGAACTGACTGACTGACATAACACATAGAAAGTTTAATATGTGATTAGCATGTTACATTAATAAAAATAAACCAACTATAACAAAAACTATAAACCTAGAGCAGGTTATCTTTTAGAAAATATAGCTGTGAAGAAAAAAACAGTAAAGGAAAATAAAAACTGATTTCCTGAATATCATAAATATTACAAAATTTATGTTAAAGCAAGTCATCTCTGACAACTTATTTATAGTTTAATGTAAATATTCCTGGGCTCATTTTGTTTACCAAATTTGTACTGTTTAAGCACAAAGAAAATTAACTCTAACTTTGTCATAGTATTTTTGAAACAATTTAGTGCCCCAAAAACTTGAGAATAATAGCATTAAGAGTAAGTTTGTAACATGATACCATATATTCAAAAACAGTATAAATTAAAACTTACAGTTCAGGAGATCACTAAGCTATCTAACTGGTATTATCTGCTCAGTAGACTTATGAGCATGGTCCCTAGAACCAACTGCCTTTGTTCAAATCCTGATTCTACCCCTTGCACAAATTACTATCTAATGGTGTGCTGGTAAACACACATCTCTGATCTTAGGGATCAGAGATGGCAGGCTTGATTTAGAACACTTGCCAATTTCCATAATTAAATGCCCCCTGTCATGACCAATTCCAAGCTACTGATGTAACATTACTGAACACAAAATTGGCTCATGATAAGAAATACTAAAAGTATATACCTACTAAGGTTTTGGTAGGCATTAAATGAACTTAAATATGTGGCATATAAAGCATTCAATAAATATTAGCTATCATCATCATCACCATCTTACTAAACTATCAAAAATAATAATTTTATATTTTGGTAAATCCTAGGAATGAAATATGTTACAAGCAAATGAAGTTTTAACTCTTCCAGCATGTAATTTAAGGCACTGAATAAATCTGCCTACCTAGCAGGATTTTCCTCTTTTATCAATCTCTTATATGAAATTATATGTACCTCAAATTATATTATAATTTGCATGGTAATACTAGTCTATTATACAAATATTATTTGAACCTGCAATAGAATAATACTTTTTACTTTATATAAGGCAATAGTTTCTAAAAAAATTTGTTCACATCAAATTGTACTAGAAAGAAATTTACATTGCCAGTATAATAATCTAAAAAATATCAATAGAAAAGTTCAGTATCTTCAAAATTTAAAGATATAAAGTAACTAAGATTAAAAACTCAACTTCATCAAATCTCATAAAATTACCTTTAGAAACACAGTATTAACAACAGTTCATATAAATTCAGAATATTTGACTTAGTCATGATTTTAAAAATAATCACTGCAAAAAGAACCCTATTTCTGTCATTCCCTTTTTTGTGCTTAGAAAATTTTCAATAAGTGTCAATTCAGTTCTATGTATTTCCACATATTCACAAGATTAAAAATGTAAATGTCAAAATATGATATAGTATTGAAAGAATAAGAAAAGATGTGAAATGGAAAAAAATCAAATTATTTTCAGTGAAATTTCTTAGATTTAAATCAAGAAACAACAAAAAAAGGCAAGCCTTGGCCTTAAACTCACCTGTAAACAAAAAACAAAGTATCCACTAGCGCTTTGCTCTGCAATGACATCCTCCATGGTCCTCAGGGTGGTGCCCAGGTAAGAATTCAGGAGCTGGGTAGGAAGCAGGCCAGCTGAAGACGCCACCAGATAGTTGGGTAAGGAGAGGTCAGTGATCTAGAGGAGTATTAAATAGGATGATTCATTACCAAGTAAAACTTCAGGGTCACATAAAACTGTGTATGCAAGTCTTGCTAGGAGTTTTCCCTCGGAAGTAGAGAGAGCTGAACCACTTTTCAAAGCATTCTGATTTTTAAAAGTGATTATACATAGAATATATACAGAATGTAAAAGATCTACAATGACATAAAAGTTTAAAGAAAAATTTTAACATTCTATTGCTTTGTCATTGAAAGCTGACATTTGTGACTACTGTTTTCTTTCTTACACATAAATCAAAAGTGCAGACACACACACATCACTTTGTAAAAACAGTTTTTAAAGTCTTCCTCATGTCATTAAATATTCTTCAGGCTTGTTTTTGTGCTTAGTCGCTTAGTCGTTTCAGACTCTTTGAGACCCCATGGATTGTAGCCCGCCAGGCTCCTCTGTCCACAAGGATTTCTCCAGACCAGAATACTGGAGTGGATTGCCATGCCCTCCTCCAGGGGATCTCCCCAACCCAGGGATCGAACCCAGGTCTTCCGCATTGAGGCAGATTCTTTATCATCTGAGCCACCAGGGAAGCCCAAGAACACTGGAGTGGGTACCCTAATCCTTCTCCAGGGAATGTTACTGACACAGGAATCAAACCGGGGTCTCCTGCACTGCAGGCAGATTCTTTACAAGCTGAGTTACCAGGGAAGCCTCTAATTATTCTTCATAAGCATACCTAAATAGCAGTGTGGTCACTGGGTTTTGAAGCCAGGTAACTCTAACTCTAAAATGGCATTTAAGTACAAAGTCTTTGAATATCAGATTTTTCATCTGTAAAATGAGGATAATAACCACTACCTTACATGAAATACTTTACAGAGATATGTGTAAATATCTTAACAAGTGCCTAACACATGATCAGCACTCAAAAAGGTACAAATTATTATTATACATTTATACTACATAGCACAATTTAACCATTCTTTTGCTGTGGAACATTTAAACTGCTTCCTTAATTGTTTCTTTGTGTACATGTGACTACGTATTTTTTGGCTATTACGAATTTTTTAAAACATGTATGAAAACCTTTGTGTATAACCTGTATGGGAGTCAGTAAACTATTTCCAGTAAATCCATCTTATGGTATTCATGCCCTTGTGTGATCCTCTCCTCTAGAGTGTGGGTTGGACCTAGTGCTTTCTTCTGGCAAATAGACTATCGCATAAGTGATGAGATGTTAGTTCCAAGATTAGGTTACAAAAATAACAAGACTTCCATCTCTCTCTCAGGAAGGTAAGTTACCATGCTGTACGCAGCTCTACAGAGAGGTCCCTGCTATAGCAAGGAGTTGATGTCTTCAGCCAAAAGCTAGTAAATACCTAAGAGCTGGCAAAGGCCACCTGAGAGTGCCTGGAAGCAGAGTCTCCCTCAGTTGTGTCCTAAGGTGGCTGCAGCTCTGGTCAACCTCTTGAGTACTGTGAGACAACCTGAATTAGAGGCACCTAGCTATTCTGTGGGCTTCCCTGGTAGGTAAGTTAGTAAAGAATCCACTTGCAATGCAGGAGATCTGAGTTCGATCCTGGATTGGGAAGATCCTCTAGACAAGGGATAGGCTACCCACTCCAGTACTCCTGGGCTTCCCTTGTGGCTCAGCTGGTAAAGAATCTGACTGCAATGTGGGAGACCTGGGTTCGATCCCTGGGTTGGGAAGATCCTCTGGAGGAGGGCATGGCAACCCACTACAGTATTCCTGCCTGGACAGAGGAGCCTGGTGGGCTACAGCCCATGGGGTTGCAAAGAGCTGGACATGACTGAGCAACTAAGCACAGCACAGCTATTCTGTACAGAAATTCTCGACTGACAGAAGCTGTGAGATAAAAATATTTACTAAGCTATTCAATTTTGGAGCCATCTGTTACACAGCAAGAAATAATTGATTATGCAACTCCATATTTTAGGATAGATCATTAGGAATGGAATAACTAGATCAAACAGTAAAAACTGCTTTCCCAAAAAGTTCACACTGATTTACATTCTTATCAGTGAGTAATGTATGTGTGACCATTTCATCATATTCTTGCCAATTTTAAGTTTTAAATTTCAATCCTCCTTAGTTCCACGGGGTTGCAAAGAGTCAGACATGACTGAACATGCACACATGCATTCAGTTTGAGAGGGGTAAAAATGATTTCAGTTATTGTTTAATCTGGCTTTCCTTGTAGCTCAGTCGGTCAAGTATCTGCTTGCAGTGCAGGAGACCCGGGTTTGATCCCTGGGTTGGGAAGATCCCCTGGAGAAGGAAATGGCAACCCACTCCAGTATTCTTGCCTGGAAAATCTCATGGACAGAGGAGCCTGGTGGGCTGCAGTCCACAGGGTCACAAAGTCAGGCGTGACTGAGCGACTAACACTTACTTACTGTAATTTTAATTTACATTAGTTTTAAATATACACTTTTTTTTTAAATTAATTTTTATTTTTTAGTTTGTTTTGCTTTACAATACTGTATTCGTTTTGTTACACATTGACATGAATTAGCCATGAGTGTACATGAGTGTACATGAAAAATATACACTTTTCTATTTACATTTCTTTCATGGCTTATTTGTTCACATTTATTCATTTTTATTGAAATGTTAAAGTATTTTCTTATTTATTCATGACATTTATTCTTTGTATAGTAAAGGCAACCTTTGTCCATGCTGTGTGCTAAGTCGCTTCTGTTGTGTTAGGCTCTGCAACCCTATGCACCACAACCTGCCAGGCCCCTCTGTCCACAGGATTCTGCAGGTAAGAACACTGGAGTGGGCTGCCATTTTTTTTCTCCAGGGGATCTCCCTGACCCACAGATCAAACCCACATCTCTTATGTCTCCTGCATGGGCAGGCAGGTTCTTTACCACTATTGTCACCAACTTTTGTCCATAATATGTAGCAGATATTTCCCTCTGAACTGTCTCTTAGTTTTTGTTTAGACATACAAATGTTTCTAAATTTATACATAACTAAATATTATTGTTTCCTCTGATCTTCCATTGCTTTTAGCTTCAGAAAGTCTTTTCAGATCCCATTATTAAATTTCTCCCTATATTTCTTTTCTCAATATATTTTCCTCTTTAATAATTACCACCAATTCCTTCTGCAATTTATTAGAATTAAAGGTTGACGATATGATGTTGGGAGCTGGCGTGAGGAATCCCACCCGTGACAGAGTCACGAGGCACACTCAGATGGCAGAGCAATCTGAGTCATCGGATTTCTCCCTGGTTTTTCCTGAGCATGTGCCCCAATAATAAAAATTTGTTCTGTATTTGTCTATTTCTCCACTATTCTCTGCCAGTTTCTCGGGAAGAGTTAATTCAGAGCTTTAGTTTCCTTGCATTTGAAAAGGAATGTTACAGCCCAACTCCCCTTTTGGATAATGCTCTAGCCTACCTAAACAGGTTCCCCTGACCTTTTACAAGCTTGTGAATTGCTCGCGACCCCCAGCTGTGAGGGGCAAAAGAGCCTTGAAGTGTCTTAAGTCACAAACTTCTTCTAAGAGCCTAAACTTGTTAATAAGGCTTCAGTGTTGTTTCAATGACTGCTGCCAGACCTCCTTATCTGCACCTGAAGTTTCTGTTAGCAAGCAATGTTTGGGAATATGTAGTAGTTTTTGATGTTAGCAACACTAGGCTTTTGAGTTGATTACTTTCTCCCTCCCGCTTGCTTGCTGTCCTTGCTATGTTGAATGCCTCCCGAGAATGGTGAGAATGACGCCAGACCTTGGAAAAAGTAACACTTATCAGAAAAGAGCTGTAAATTGTCGAATTGGCCTTTTGGCTGGAAGATGATGTAAATTACCTAAGACTTGTGTATACAATTAGGTATGCAGAGACTAAGCCTGCTCTTGATAAGAGTTAGGGCTGCTGTCATTGCCAAAATTTGTGAAACTCATTGATCTTCATGGTATAAAAAGGGGATGTGAAAAATAAAGATTGGAGCCAGCTTCCTCGAGAACAGTTTTCTCTGAGCAGTCTTTCCGGACCAGTTTTCCTCGGGAACAGTTTTCTCAGAGCAGTTTGTCCGGACCAGATTCTCTCGGGAACAGTTTCTCAGACCAGTTCTGCAGGCCAGTCTCTTCGACGACTCGCTCTCCTAAACTCGTTCTTTGGGAACATCTGGCTCCCACACCTCTCTCTCTCTTTCTATCTCTCTGTCCTCTTGTACTTTAACTCCAGGCTGAATTCCCATCTGGAGCGGGAGGCTCACCACGTCTACTTACTTGCCCTGGCCATAAGTTCTGCGAGAAAAGGGGACCCACGGTGGGGCCCCTTTAGAGATTCAAGCGGACGCCGGTGGCCCACGTAGATGGTGCAAACCTCTTGTCTTGAGGTTTTATTGGCTTTCCCCGTAAACCAAGTTATTCAGCCTCCTATTTTCCAGTAATTTCCTACTATTCTATCCTGTCCTGAGCTATCCTGTCCTATCCTTTCCTATCCGCCTGCTCCGTCCCACCCTTGAATATCCCTGGATCCAACAGGGCTGGACCCCGGCAATATATCCTTACTCCTCCCATTCCCCAGTAGCCAATTTTCCTAGTATCATTTATTGAATAATCAGAAACTTCTTTAGCAACTTATTATAAATGAAGTTACTGTATATAAGGAGCCTATTTGGGGTTCTAATACTGTCGACTGATCATCTTTTATATATATATATATTTTTTAAATTAGAGAATAATTACAATATTGTGATGGTTCTGCCATATATCAATATGTCTACTGATATCTTAAATCTTGTGTTGAAACCAAATTATTGTAGACTATCAGTTTAATATCTCACAAGGAATTTCTAACCTTCAAATTCCTTTTCTTACTCTTTTAAAACTTCCATAACCATTCTTACCTATTCATTTTTGTGAATACTTTTTAGGATCACTCTGTCATTCAAAAAACTAGTAAAGATTATACTAGGATTAAGATAAATTTATAAATTAATCTGGATAGAGATGCAACCTCCAGAATATTCAGTATTTTTATCAAGAAATGTTTTTATAATTACTTTAAATCTTCCATATTTATTACTAAAATTTGGTTGTTTTATTTATATAATCAAGCATTTATTAGTTTATTTCTAAACATTTTATGTTACAGATATTGTGTGTATGTACTCAGTCACTTCAGTCATGTCTGACTCTTTGTGACCCTATGGACTGCAGCCCACCAGGCTCCTCTGACCATGGGATTCTCCAGGCAAGAAAGAACACTGGAGTGGGTTGCCGTACCCTCCTCCAGGGGATCTTCCTTACCCAGGGATCGAACCCACATCTCTTATGTGTCCTGCATTGGCAGGTGGGTTCTTTACCACTAGCACCGACTGAGAAGCCCATAGTTGTTACTACAGGCATTAATTTTGAGAATAACTTCCATATCCTTATCTGGGTATTGCTGTTATATAAGAAAGCTACTTTATATAATTGTGGCTACTTTATTAAATTTTATTTTTATTAATATTAAAATCTGGTGTTTTAATGAGTTATAGGTTATTCTACAACTACAGTCTAACTTAAAATTATGTAAAGCTACATTCATCTCTACTCATAGGTGATTAGCAGGAGACGCACCACTGCTGATTTAGAAAGAATACTGCAGTGTGACTGGCTGTTAAGATTCCGCTAACAATACTGCTCAGTGACTCCAAGGCGGCCTGGAAGGTATCTGCCAGAGATATACATAATGACACAACTTTCACCTTGAAGAATTCGCACACTGACAAGTACACACAGGCAGACCGGGAGCCTTGAGAAGAACTGCATGGAAAGTATTAAAGAGTAAATGGGGACTAAAATCTCTGTAGGAGTGGGGGCCAAAGGGCAACACTGTGGGACAAGAGGAATTTGAAATGAACTCCACAGCTGAACAAGGGCTTCACAGGGAAAGACGGGGGGATGGAGAAAGGAAGAGGTTCCAGGAAGGGAATGAATGGGGTCTGCGTGGCACTCAGGGCGAGGGCAGTGCAGGGTTATCAGTAAAGTCAGCAGTGCAGTCTGGAGTGTTTAAAGTGCAAGGCACTCCTCCAGAATAAAGACAGGGCAAGTGTTTGAGAGGACACTTGTGAGGGGTCTGGGTGAAAGGGGAATGAGTTTGTACTCAGCAGAAAAGCTCTGAGGAACCTAATCCAAGAATGACATGAATGGGGCTAAGTTTTAGGAAGGTTCCTCTACCAGTCTGGGGCACTTAACAGTAATGGAAAAACTTTCTTTAGAATTAAACATGTCAAATGTATAAAGTAAATATGACAAAAATGAATGTCATAAAATTATACTACAGTTATAGTAATATTATGTGTTATGCAAGTTATTTTCTAAGGAAGTATTTAAAACGTCAGAATGCAAAGCTTCAGTTCATAATCTTTAAATGTAATTAAAGTTTCCCTAAAGAGGATATATATTTGACATTTATGGATGATAGCAATAATATCTAAATGGCTATTTTAAGAACAGATATCATAAATCTGAAACAACTCTGCCACTTAACTCTTTTAACAAGACCTTTGTCCAAAGCATACATGAAAGTTTACCAAACCTTTCATTACCAAATCTCACCCTACAGAAAAAGGAATTGTTATGATTTACATATAGTTCGCTTTTGAAAAGCTACATAGCTAAATAAAGCAAAGAAACTAATTTCAGCTAGTCACAGTAAAACTTTTTGCTAGCATGTCAAATAATTTAGCCAATATATCAAAATAATAATGTACACAGGCACACACAGTTTTTCAACTAAGTGTATTAAAGATAAACAGATTCTAAAGTATCCTAATATGGCATTTCCTATAAGCCAAGATCCTACTCAGAATCTGCATCCAATCTTGGACAAACATAGTCAATGTATAGCACTTGAGCTCACAGAGGTCCATCCAACCTTCTTTCCCTAGAAAGCCTTTACCCATGGACGTTCTGTAAAGTCATTTATTTGTATCTTTCATTGGCACTGGCTCTTCGCTGCCGGCACTGGCTCTCTCCAGCTGTGGTGAGTGGGGTAGTCCTTGCCATGCAGTGGGGGCGTCTCTTGTTGGGGAGTATGGGCTCTAGAGTGTGGGGGTGGTGGCAGCCGCTGCCCGTGGGCTCTAAGCACAGGCTCAGCAGTGGTGGCACACGGGCTTAGCTCCCCACAGCACGTGGGATCTTCCAGGACCAAGGATCAAACCTGTGTGCCCTGCACTGCCAGGCAGACTCTTAACCACTGGTCCAGGAGGGAAATTCTACCCATTGACTTCAAAAAAATATGTCTCCTTATCCTACTTCCCCAAAAGACATTAAATGTGAACCCAGAATAATCCTACTGGGAAGGCCTGCCTATTATACCCTGGGGACTTGACTCAGGACTGTTTTCCTACTCCAAAGACTCAGAAATCACAATCTAGGATGTCAGTGTTATCCTGCTGGTTAGCGTCTATGATCAGAAATACTTCAGTGTGGGTTTCAGGGATGGTGAATGCTACCTGACTGCCACCCTCCCATGCTTTCAGAACTCCAGAAGCACCATGAAAGTAGACACATTCTTATTGCCAGAAGTACTGTGATTTACTTGCAGATGTAATTCACTTGCCGTGGTGGGTAAGGGTTACTGTAGAATATTACCATATACCAGATAGATCCTGAAAACAAAGTGCCCATCTGAAGGGAAGAAAAAAGAGGGACAAAGAAAACCTTAATCTTAAAGAGTAAGACTGATTCTTCACTGAATACACATTTTTGAAGCTGATAATAAGAGAACTCTGTGTACAGACGGTCACTTGAATGCGCGCTGAACCTCTGACACGGTACAAAGCACAGCTCCTCCAGCAACACTGCCTACAGTTCCTCTACCTCCTCCATTTACAACTATTTACACAATGGCTTTAAAGGCCTCAACAAACTAAAAAACTTTATCATATTTACACAGAATATCTTGACACAGACCAAATGAAAAATATAAAGGTGATCTGTGTATGGAAGACCTCAAATTTTATCCATAGTTTTGTGAAATGACATTAGTTTTGGCAAATCACACCTTCCTGTAGAGGTTTGTTTCCTAGTTTATGTAAAAGCAATGTTGTTTATTGACAAAGTTATATTAGTATAAATTTCAATTAAAACATATATTTAGTAATATTATACAGAAAAAACCATGAATCCCCATAATAATTTTTAAGGAATGGTCAAAAGAAGTTAAAGTGACTGCAGTTTGATCTTTTCATCTACTTATTACTGATAAACTATATTTTATAATGTATATACTCAAAATACTATCTGTAGTTCAGAAACAGAAAGGAGGGAGAAAGAGTTAACAAATGGCAACCAGCTTTCACTTCCAGAAACATGAAATTTTGAAAACTGTTTTAAGGAAAAACACTGTCATTCTCTTCCCTCCTCAAAATACTTCTTTTCATGTTTCCAATCTCAGTTGCCCTAACTAGACAGACAGCACTCTTCCCTCACCCCTACAACCAATCATCTACTCTTTCTTACAGATTCTACCTTCTGCGACCGTAAGAAATCTACCTGTCACCTGTTCCTATTCCTGTTCAGTCTCCTCCTCTCTGGTCTTGATACGTTAGATCTACCCACCACTCACAACCTAAGTTAAATTCTGCAGAAATCTTTTAAAAATGGCAAATCCAATCCCGCTTAAAAGTTTTTCCTACTGCCATCAGAATGAGGTTCAGATTCATCAAAATGCAAAGTACAAAATGAGTGTGTGGTCATGAAGTCTTTCTATACTATACTTAATGACCAAAATGTTCATTACATTCAGCAAAAAGTCTCAGAAATCATTTACAACATTCATTCACAATGTTATATAAAGAAAACATATGCACTAATAAGTGAAAAGACTAGAAAAATAAACACTAAAATGCTGAATGTTTTCCTCCGTATACTTACTATACTTTTCAAAGTTTTTACAATGAATACTTATTCATAGGCAGAAAAAACACTTTTAAAATAAGTTTTAATAAGACTCTCTGCCTCTAAAGACATTTTAATCTAGGAAGGGGTAATAAGACATACTCTATTTGTTACTATGATACAACAGGCTAGATATACAGGTTTGTGAATTTTAACCCCATATATGACCATGAAAACCACAGAAGCTGGTGAGATGACTGAAGAGGCACAAAGAGAACACAGTTTTAAGCAAGTAACAGCCAGCCATACTCCGTGGTTTGTGAGGTCTACAGATGAGGTGGCAAGGCATTTTTCAACTTGGTCATTACATCTCAACCTTCAGACTTAATGACTCCAAGCTCCTTCAAAACAGGCTGTGTCTCTGTCATCTATTCCATCTGAACTGTACCAATGGCAATGAATCAGGATACTTTAACAGTAAGAAGAATCAGTATGCTTTAATAGCAAGAAGAACTAATCATTAGTTAAGGTGGCACAGTGTATATTATGACTCATACTTGGTATATGAATGAGTTATCTATAACACAGAATAAGAATTTAAGAAGATGAAAAAACATTTTTATAAAACATACTATCACCAAACTGTTACATACAAAGTAATGTTAAATAGTTAGAACATTTGTCTTTTTAAGAGTAAACTCTGAGGCCCTGTCTAATCTCTTTAATTTTACAAATAATGACAACTGGAGGCCAGATCATTAAATGACTTCACCAAAGTCACATAGGAGCTGAGACAGAACTGAATGTCCCCAAACAGTCCATGAGACTAAGATTCTACCATATTTCTGGTCTCATAGTCACTAGCCAATAAAATATTTTTATTTACTGCAGTAAATTTCAGTTCAATTGTGAACTAAATTATTAGAAGCAATTTATCTTTTTCTTGATTACTCAAGGAAAATTCTAGGAAAATACAATACAGTTTTGTTATATTTGCTTCAACTTTGTTTTTTTATCTTATTTTGCCATCATTATTTTAGTCTGTACACCAGTTTAACAGCTACCTGCCCGTCCCCCAAAACAAGCAAAACACTTTCTGTTGCTGCTTCTAACCTACTTGGGGCTAATAAAAATAGCCAAAGTAACTAACAGTTTGGTAACATAAAATTCTTTAAAATGGTTCTACTGAGAAGTGAGCCAGGCTGATAGGTCAGGCCTTCCACTTTTAAATTTACTCATTTCTTCTTTTTTTTTCCTTTTACCCACAATACCTATATATATATATACACACATATATATTTAAAGGCTTTTGTTAAATACAAAGGTAAAAAGATATATATAGGAGCTTATGGGCCTCTTGTTACAGTTTCAGGGGCTTGGTCTTGGTGGTTATTTTACTACAGTGACTGTTATAGCTCTAATGCAAACTTCTGTAAAGTCCAAGGTAGGAAATATTTTCGGCTTTGCAGGCCATAGGGTTTTTGTCACAACTACTCAACCTTGATGTTTTAGCTTAAAAAGAGCTACAAACTATACATCCACAAATAAGCATGGCTGTATTTCAATAACATTATTTACAGATGCTGAAATCTGAATTTCACGTAATTCTCACATACACACAAAACATTATTCTTTTGATATTTTTTCCAGTTATCTCCCTAGGATGATGCCTGATTCAACTGTGGAGAGCCTGGCCCAGTGCCCAACACAAGGGAGGTCCCAGGGCTAGTGCTCTGCAATTAGAACCAGGAGATCTCTGAGAAACCAGGAAGTTCTCTGCTGATCTCAGATCAACAACAGAGCCTCAGGTAAGTTCATGGCTCTACCACTGACCAGCTGCATGTTCCTAGGCTAGCTTTTTCACCACTCTACCTCAACTGCCTTAGCTTAATATGAGAATTAGGGCCATATGAACATTAAGTAATGTGTACCTGTTAGAACAACAATGCCTGGCAATTACTAAGTACAACATAAAAAATGGTTAAAAAGAAAAAAAAAATTCTCTGAGTTTCAATGTCCTTATCTTGGAATGCAGAGGATGGAGAGAAGGAAATAGTAAATAATGAGCAAGCTATACATTTTATCACAGCTATGCAGTAGGTAATGGCAAACACATTTCACAACAGAAAGCATGGCTCGAAGAGTAGCTCAAGACGTCAGAGTAAAGGTTAGAACTAAGTCTGACTTCAAGTATGTGATCTTTTGTCCTATGTAACTGCCTCTAAGTCACTGGTAACTCCTCAAAGGACTGTTGTGATGATTAAGGCATAGTATAGATGTAAATTTTCCCTGCATACTGTAAAGTGGTATACAACATATGATCAAGAGGATCTTCCATGCTATGTTTTATGCTTTTATTTGAGGTTTCAAAGATTCAACCATAAAAACATTTCCCATGTGGAATTAAGTTTTTCTATGACCAAAGTGAAAAGAGATAATAATTGTTAGGCTTTCCTGTGGAACAACAGTAACAACATCACACCCTTTTAGAAGTTGCAAGTACCAATATGCATACTGTTACCCACTAGAACCACTTATTATGTAATATATTTGGATTAACAGGGGCTTCCCTCCAAGCTCAGCCAGTGAAGAATCTGCCTGCCATACAGGAGACTCAGGTTCGATTCCTGGATCAGGAAGATCCCCTGGAGAAGGAAATGGCTACTCACTCCAGTATTCTTGCCTCAAGAATCCCACGGACAGAGGAGCCTGGCAGGCTACAGTCAATAGGGTCGCAAGAGTCAGACACAACTTAACGACTAAACTGCCGCCAAACCACCATATTTGGATTAAAGTTGATACGTGGTAGCTTTAAACTGTTGAAGTCCAGATATCTCCACGGGAGTATCTTACAAGAGACCTTACAATAATGCATTAATGCTTTCTAAATAGTTATTTTTATGAATGCTTACAGTTTTCAACTTTATCACAAAAAGGAAATCCTGAAGTTTTGAGGCTACAGACAAGATCTGCTATGTTTAAGTCAGAAATAATCATGTTTACCTCTTAGAATGTTGAGGATGAAATACGTTAACATATTAAGGGGTACTTAGTAATTGTGGAATGATAACAGAGAGGCTGGGAATAAGCTGAGGGTTGGGAAAATGTCCTGAGGGGAAAAGAAAACCCACTTGAGGGTTTCCCTACAGGGAGTACCAAGATTAGATTTGCATTCTACAAAGATCATTCCGGAGGGAGAAAAAACTGGAAATCCTTGCCTAAGAGGCAAGGAGACTAGGTAGGAGGCTGAAATGCTGCCAGGGTAGTGGTGGTGGACTGGACTGAAGGGTCTGGGAGGCAGGATCCAGAAGTCAAGGGCCAGAGTCAAAGACTACTGCGAAACACTCAAGTTCTCGCTCCTTCCCAGCACACATTTTGCCCCTGTGAAGTCAGCTGTGGCCATGTCACTTGTTCAGGCTAGTAAAGAGTGAAATTACTTCCAGGTGAAAGCATTAAAAATCAGTACAGAATTCACTATGTCACATAAACCAAGTGAAAGATGGTGGCTCCATCCACCTGGATCCCAAAGTAAAAATAACATAAAGCAGAGACTCCCGACTCCTTCCCCAAACAAAGCTGAACCTGGATCTGCACCAAGTAAGGAAACAAATCTTTGCTTTTATTTTTTTTTTAATACTTAAGGAACATATATTTATGAGAAATCATGAGGAAAAATATGGCATCATAGGCAATATAGTGTCTACTTATTTAATTAAAACATTTTTAAGAGGATATATCATAAATGCTAGGAGCATATATTATAGTCCCCCAAATCATAAAGTGGAACTCAAAATATAAATTAAATTTACCTCCCTTTACTATAAATAATAATATAAGCTGCACTTTTTACAAATCTTTGCTTTTCAACCCATTGAGGTTTGGGGGTTGTTGTAGTGTCATTTAGCCTATCCTGAGTGAAGCAGTAAGAAACAGTCATTCTAGATACGTGCCAGATAAGAGCAGTACTTAGAAACACACACAGACAACACATCTAGAAATCTGTCTTAATGTACAATAATACCTACAGATGCAAGATTACATCAAAAACGTTGGTGGGTGGGGGCCTTTATTTCCCACAGGAAAAATGAGTACATTTTAAAAAGCAGAAATGATTCTACAATGTACTTCAGAAATTATATTTCCTATGATCTAAGAACTCATACTATAAAGTGTTATGTACTTAATTTCCATTTCAAAAGTGAAGTGTCAATTTGTTCATCCCTTTTTAGCACACATGGGAGAAGGAAAGAAAGTTAAAAACAGATAGCAAGCAAGGCAGAGCCTTTTTCCTTCTTCTATATATTCATCTTTTACAATCAGCTCCTGCCTCTTAAATATAAAAACTACCTCCACCATAATAATAATTGCTATTAATTTTTGAGAAATGAGTATGTGTCAGGCAAATACGCAATGCCTTCACTGCATTAGTTTATTTGAGCCTCATAACTCAGCACAGACTGTCAAGGACTATCTATTTCCAAACCCTGTGCCTCTCAGGACCACTACCTTTCCTCATGAGCATTGATTAAAGGCCAATCATGGACACTGAAGATGAGTTTTAACTGGAATGGAGAGGAGGAAGGATAATTTTAAAAGATAGGTAGTGAAGAAGAAAAGAAATACGCCTGGAAAGGGGGCAGCTTTGGGTAGCCAGAGGGGTATGAGGACAGAAAGGATAGAATCAGAAAGAGGTTCTAGAAGGCAGAAGCGAAAGCCAAGCTAAAACAAAAATCAGCATTAACTAAGCTTTCTTTTCACTCACATACCCTGGGTGAATTCAGTGAACAGTTTCAGTTGCAGGAGCTATTTATTATGTAGATAGTTAAAAAGAGAAATGAACAAGATGTAATAGACTATATCCAATGGGTCCACAAGCCACCTTGCTTAAGGCCAAGAGTGAGAGTTTGACACAGTACCATGAACTTTTTCAGATAATTTGGGGTTTATAACTCAGCTCCACCACTTGGTCCTTAACACCCTTCACGGATCACACTCTTGTCAAGGCAAAGGGGCCTGTGTAACTCAGTGAAGCTGTGAGCCTGCTATGCAGGGCCACCCAAGATGGACGGGTCACAGTGAAGACTTCTGACAAAATGTGGCCCAATGAAGAAGGAAACAGCAAACCACTCCCGTATTTTTACTGCGAGAACCCCATAAACAGTATGAAAAGGCAGAAAGACAGGATAATGGAAGATGAGCGCCCCAGGTCAGAAGAGAAGAAAGAAAGTGAAGTCGCTCAGTTGTATCCAACTCTTTGCGACCTCACCGACTATAGCTTACCAGCCCTCTCTGTCCATGGGATTTTCCAGGCAAGAGTACTGGAGTGGGTTGCCATTTAAGGAGTCCAGTAAGCTAATGGGAAGAGAAGAGGGCAATAACTCATAATTCCAGAAAGAATAAGGTGTTGAAGTGGAAACGATGCTCAGTTGTGGATGTGTCTGGTGGTAAAAGTAAAGCCCAATGCTGTAAAGAACAGCATTACATAGGAACCTGGATTGTGGTGCTGGAGAAGACTCTCGAGAGTCCTCTGGACTGCAAGGAGATCAAACTAGTCAGTCCTAAAGGAAATCAATCTTGAACATCCATTGGAAAGACTGATGCTGAAGCTGAAACTTCCATACTTTGGCCACCTGATATGAAAAGCCAACTCACTGGAAAAGATCTTGATGCTGGGAAAGATCAAAGGCAAAAGGAGAAGGAGATGGGAGAAGACGATATGGTTAGACAGCATCACTGACTCAATGGACAGGAATTTGAGCAAACTCCAGGAAACAGTGAAGGACAGAGGAGCCTGGCATGCTGCAGTACGTGGGGTCACAAAGAGTCGGATATGACTTAGCTACTGAACCACCACCATCACCACAACTTGGTAGCTGGGTGATCCTGAACAAGCTCCTGGATGCCTCCATGTCTTCCTCAGTTAAGCTATGCCAATAATACCTATTTCAAGAGGCCAGTTTTCTTTTTTCCTCCTTCTCTCTTGACCTCACAAGGCAAACTGAGAACTGCCTCTTGTCAAGTTCGTTTTCAATTAATTACTTTAAATTATTTCCAAGTACAAAATATAAATTACATGTTTAATATATTTGATTATTTTTTTAAACTTATTTAATTTTAATTAACAAATTATAATGAGCCCACATTATATATCCAGGACAAAATATAAAATGAAGAAATGGAGTCATGGGTTAAGACTCTATCTACAAACCATTATTTAGTACCTAGGTGATCCTGGATAATAACAACAGTAATTACGCCATGAAATTAAAAGACGCTTACTCCTTGGAAGAAAAGTTATGACCAACATTACTTTGTCAACAAAGGTCTGTCTAGTCAAGGCTATGGTTTTTCCAGTAGTCATGTATGGATGTGAGAGTTGGACTATAAAGAAAGCTGAATGCTGAAGAATTGATGCTTTTGAACTGTGGTGTTGGAGAAGACTCTTGAGAGTCCCTTGGACTGCAAGGCGATCCAACCAGTCCATCCTAAAGGAGCTCAGTAATAGGTGTTCACTGGAAGGACTGATGTTGAAGCTGAAATTCCAATCCTTTGGCCACCTGATACGAAGTGCTGATTCATTTGAAAAGACCCTGATGCTGGGAAAGATTGAAGGCAGGAGGAGAAGGGGATGACAGAGGATGAGATGGTGGGATGGCATCACCGACTCAATGGACATGAGTCTGGGTAAACTCTGGGAGTTGGTGATGGACAAGGAGACCTGTCGTGCTGCAGTTCATGGGGTTACAAAGAGCTGGACGCGACTGAACTGAACTGAATGATGACAAAAGCCAGAGTGTGTGTTATTCCAGGCTTAGTAGCACTTATTTATGCAATTGTCTCAATAATCCTATGAAGTAGGTAACATTACTTTCCCATTTTACATATAAGACAGTGAACTATAAGGAGGACAAGCAACTTGATTGAGAGTCAACAGATTCAGATTCTATGGCGAATTCTATGGGGACAGCAGAATTACAGATCATCAGCCCTGTGTTCTGGACTATTAGATAATAATCATAATATACATATAATCACTATCTGTAGAGCTAGTTTAAAGATTAGAAATAATATGTGGAAGCAGTCCAGGAGAGTAGGCACACGGTAGACAAAAAAATGCACAAGGAAATAAGCTATACTAGAGACGATGCAAACTAACAGAATGAAACTATTCAGGTTCCTTAATTCCAACCCTCTTTCAAAGTTTAAGGATACTTGATCAATTATTAGCCAAGGCTGGGTCAAAATTCAAGCTTATAGGAAGCTGTGAAATGGTAAAAATTTAAAGAAGAGAACATACTAAACCACCTGTAAACATCAAACTTTCCATGTACAGAAAACTTATCCATTTCCATGTCACCACAAGCCTCATTTTAGTCATTGCTGCAGTTGGCTAGAATCAACATGAGATTTGCAAAAGGCATTTAAAAAGGAAAGGGTAGGTTGGTTAAAAATATTCTTACAAATTGAGAAAGTTTCTAGAGATAACAATTTATTTTTGAAACAAATTTGTCAGGTTCACTAATATATACTGATTTCTGTGGATTTGAATGCTAAAACTCTTCACACAGTTTTTTTTTTAGGTCTAGTTGAAGGGTTGAGTTTCTGGGCATCTATATGAAAATTCTTTGAACTTCAGAATCACTGAATTTGAAGAACACAGTAACTAGTTTAACCCCTTCACCTTAAAAAAGAGGAAAGCAAGGGCACATAGACAGTGGTAAAGAATCTGCCTGCCAATGCAGGAGACGTGAGAGACACAGGTTCGATCCCTGGGTGAGGAAGATACCCTGGAGAAGGGAATGGCAACCCACTCTAGCATTTTTGCCTGGAGAATCCCATGGACAGAGGAATCTGGTAGGCTACAGTCCATGGACACGACTGAAGTGACTTAGCATACAGCATGCGCTGAAGACACTAAGTTTGGAAATAGTGGATCTTTTTTTTCCCCATGGGATGGGCCTCAGTAGCAGAGGTCAATTCTTCAATCATTTACTAGCAGTGTTTCCATTACTCATTTACAACGCAATGTACATTAGTTGAAACACCTTAACTGAATAAGCAAAGGATATGAATACAAGACAAAAAAAAGGTGTACAAGGTATATAAAAAGACAAATATATTCACAATTGGGAAAAAGTTTATCTGTCCAGTTTTGTTTTATCCACTACCAAGTGATTTTAAAATGAAGTTCCTCCAAAGAAACGTAAAAAGGAGGTTTCCCCCCTTATTACACTGTATTAAAAAAGCAAATTACTTGATGAAAAAAAATCGTGTTAAAAATTTTAGGAAACTCCAAAATAAAGTCTACTTTCTCCTCTATTTACCCAAACTTTTCCTTTAGTCACACATTGTTAAAAACTTGAGCTAAAATACTGGATGCATTTTGGCAAGTTAGAGGGAAAGCCAGCCTTTATTTATTCCCTGACTGGTGCGGCAGCTGCTACAGAATAAGATGACAAGTGTTTAAAATAGATATTTCTACTCCTCTCCTCTCATAGTTAAGAGGGGTCATTTTAAACCAAACTCATATGTCAAAAAAGGAGTAGTTATTTCTCTACCAAATCTCCTATTGAGGGAGCCTGACACAGACTGGCTTTATCTGTTTGAAATTTCTCAGGGTACGTCAGAAAGTAATTTCCACTTCTGTTAATCTCGCTCCTCTGCCGGCATTCCACAGGACGGAGCGCCCTCCCAGGGCCGCCCCAAGATCGCTCAAAACAACAAAAAAGACTTGGGAGAACAGCCCAGCGGCGTGCCACTTACCGAGAACACTGCGTTCTGCAGCCCGAAGGGTATGGGGGTGAGCCTGGCCAGCGCCACCACTTTGAGGCCGCTGCCCCCCTCCACGACGCGGATGACGGCGCTGAGCTTCTCGCTGCTCTGGATCCTGGCGGCTACCCAGGCGGTGAGCAGGCGCTTGCAGACCACGTGGGCGATGAAGGTGCCAATGAGGACGCCCACCACCATCAACCCCATGCCCAGCACGAAGCCGTACAGGTAGCCGGCCGCTACGTTGAGCACGATGTAGCCCCAGCCGCAAGGGAACGAGACCACGATGAACCCACGACGAAGAGCAGGACCCCCAGCAGCGAGTCGAGGCTCTCAGCCCAGAGCAGGAGGTGCTGCAGGTAGCGGCGGACCAGGGCCAGGGAAGCGAAGCAGACGGCGGCCAGCACGCAGACCAGCACCAGGCTCCGGCACCAACAGGTGCTGCCGAGGCAGCAGCAGCGCCAGCTTCTCACCTCGGCCACGTCGACCACCACGCCGCCGCCCCCCGGGCCGCCCGCTAACGCCCCGCCCGGCCCCGGCAGCTCTGAGGCGTCGGGCGGAGCGTGGCGCTCCAGACAGGCGCTGAGCAGCGTCCCCGGGGCGGCCGCCGCCGCCGCCGCCGC
>SJXQ01005067.1:323914-334147 GCA_006408695.1 Aepyceros melampus
GTCTTTTCCAATGAGTCAGCTCTTTACATGAGGTGGCCAAAGTATTGGAGTTTCAGCTTTAGCATCATTCCTTCCAAAGAAATCCCAGGGCTGATCTCCTTCAGAATGGACTGGTTGGATCTCTTTGCAGTCCAAGGGACTCTCAAGAGTCTTCTCCAACACCACAGTTCAAAGCATCAATTCTTCGATGCTCAGCTTTCTTCACAGTCCAACTCTCACATCCATACATGACCACAGGAAAAATCATAGCCTTGACTAGACAGACCTTAGTCGGCAAAGTAGTGTCCCTGCTTTTGAATATGATATCTAAGTTGGTCATAACTTTCCTTCCAAGGAGTAAGTGTCTTTTAATGTCATGGCTGAAGTCACCATCTGCAGTGATTTTGGAGCCCAAAAAAATAAAGTCTGACACTGTTTCCCCATCTATTTCCCATGAAGTGATGGGACCAGATGCCATGATCTAAGTTTTCTGAATGTTGAGCTTTAAGCCAACTTTTTCACTCTCCACTTTCACTTTCATCAAGAGGCTTTTTAGTTCCTCTTCGCTTTCTGCCATAAGGGTGGTGTCATTTGCATATCTGAGGTTATTCATATTTCTCCCGGCAATCTTGATTCCAGCCTGTGCTTCTTCCAGTCCAGCGTTTCTCATGATGTACTCTGCACATAAGCTAAACAAGCAGGGTGACAATATACAGCCTTGACATACTCCTTTTCCTATTTGGAACCAGTCTGTTGTTCCATGTCCAGTCCTAACTGTTGCTTCCTGACCTGCATATAGGTTTCTCAAGAGGCAGGTCAGGTAGTCTGGTATTCCCATCTCTCTCAGAGTTTTCCACAGTTTATTGTGATCCACACAGTCAAAGCCTTTGGTATAGTCAATAAAGCAGAAATAGATGTTTTTATTGCTTTTTCCATGATCCAGTGGATGTTGCCAATTTGATCTCTGGTTCCTCTGCCTTTTCTAAAACCAGCTTGAACATCAGGGAGTTCACGGTTCACGTATTGCTGAAGCCTGGGTTGGAGAATTTTGAGCAGCAGGAGAGTAGGTCGACCCAAAAGACGTGAAGAGAAGAGAAGCCCCCTGCTCAATTTTGGCTCCTCTTTTTATATGTTTTTTCTCCTCCCCCTGAGCCTGCCCTATGTTAACTGGGCTAGCCAGGAGGGCTGTTTGTTTTACTTGAGGTTCTGACTCTGGTCCTGGACCTTCCTTTGTTCTATTTTCCCAGGCTTTTCCTTTTTTTGTCTTTTAGTCACTGCCATTCTGGACTCCTTTTACCTATTGTAACTACCTAACATATAGATAGATAGACCTATCACCACTTGATTTTATTATCTTGGGAAAAGAAATGTCCTCATGGTCAAGATCAGGACATATATCTTTATTATACATCCATATGTATATATAAATATTCATGTTACCAAACTCAAGTTTGGCTCCTCCACACTCAAAAGCCAATAATCTAGAAGTGAATGTCAGTAGAAGCAAAGTCAGAAAAGTCAGCAATCTGGGAGGAAGGTGGACTCATTTAATGGGACCAGCTCCAACAATTTTATTCATCCCTGACAGTTTCTAAAGGGAATCAGGGGAGAGAATTTCAGTGAATCATGGAGGCAGGAGATTGGGTTTGCATCATTTTCCATTGTATGCAGACTGACAGACTCTTCTGATGTTATCTAAAAGATCTGTTTGCATTATTGCCAAGAGGGCTGTCAGAAGTAGAGAGCTAGTCATTCCTTAACTACTCAACTTTTCATTATTACTTTGTTTCATCTAGGAAAAGAATCAACAGTTTAGGCAAGTTACAGTGTGCATTCAAGAAAACATAAGCCAAGAGTCAGGTTAAACTAACTAGTGATCTCATACCTTTAATTTGGTTCTTTTAAGGTTAGAGGGAAACAGAAATAGTTAAACAAACAAACAAAGGCAAAAGAGCTGCTATAAAAATGTGTATCTTCATATGTATAAACACACACATATATATATACGTACAAATATATACACTCTATATTAGATTTCTAAGAAGACAATGAATTTTGACTAATAACAGTAGTGCTGTGTATCTTCAGTAGCTCAACCAAATGAAGAAAAATATGTTAAGCTCAGTTATTGGAGTAAGCAGTGAATTAATGATGGAAAGGAGATATAGGGAAATTATATGATTATATGTAAATAGTTGGTATGGCTAAACTCTAAAATAAAAGATTTCACACTGTGCTATGCCTAGCAGTCTAAGTAAATAATGGAAAATCTATAGCAGAGATTCAAATGCAAATTATCCATAATGTTTTTTATTTTATATTTAAAAATGAGAACTGCATGAGTCCAACTTTTAAATTAGCAAAAATCTTTCTCATCATTCAAATAAAATAGCCAAAAATATCTCACTATCTTGCAAATTATTTACATATAAAGAAGCTATTCTAATAATATATTCCTACCAATCAGTGCTTATAATTTTTTCTAATCTGTTTTTTTTCCTGATAGGTTTCAAAAATAGGAATTGATTGGATGACAAGGGAATATTTCCTGCTAAGTGGTTGGAATTAAGATTGGCTTGTAATTTTTAAAAATAATGACTTTATATTGTTTTCACTGACCAAAATCACTTTTAATATTTTCCACCTCTATCACTAAGAGTTACCCCTGTGAATGTGGATGTTTTGTGAGTAATGATAAAATGCACAGGAAAATATTGAATCATTATTTCAACTAATCATTGCAATCAGAAATGGGTTTGCATTCTCACTCAGTTCCTATTCATTATCTGTGTTACCCTTGGCAATTTGTTCTCTATCTAAAACTGAATCTGTAACCTGTGACTGGGGACAGCCAATAAGATCCACTTTAACTGTTGCTGTGAGAATTAAATAAAATAGCATGCGTAAGCCATCTAGCATAATGCTTGCACATAGCAGTCATGTAAAATTTTTAATCCTTTTCTCTTTCATGTCTTTTCCAATCAAACTTGTGAGTGGTGTATATTTTGACCAAATTATCAAAATTTTATGAGTCTCAATTTCTTTATTGCTAAAATGAGGATCACTTTATATGCCTTTCTGTGTAATTTGCTTGCTGTTGTCAGTCTCTAAATCATGTCTGCCTCTCTGTGACCCCAAGGATTGTAGCGCACACTGTCTCTCCAAGTTTGCTCAAATTTATGTCCATTGAGTCAGTGATGCTATCGAACCATCTCATCCTCTGCCACCCACTTCTTTTGCCTTCAGTCTTTCCCAACATCAGGGTCTTTTCCAGTGAGTCAGTTCTTCACATCACATGGCCAAAACATTGGAACTTTAGGGTCAGCATCAGTCATTCCAGTGAATATTCAAAGTTGATTTCCTTTAGGATTGATTGGTTAGATCTCCTTGCTGTCCAAAAGGGACTCTGAAGAGTCTTCTCTAGCACCACAGTTTGAAAGCATCAGTTCTTTGGCACTCAGCTTTGTTTATGGTCCAACTCTCACTTCCGTACATGACTGCTGGAATAGGCATAGCTTTGACTATATGCACCTTTGTTGGTAAAGTAATGTCTCTGCTTTTAAATACACTGTCTAGGTTTGTCATAGCTTTTCTTCCAAGGAGCAAGTGTCTTTTAATTTCATGGCTGCAGTCACTGTCCACAGTAATTTTGGAGCCCAAGAAAATGAAATCTATCACTGCTTCCACTTTTTCCCTTCTATTTGCCATGAAGTGATGAGAATGGATGCCATGATCTTCGTTTTTTGAATGTTGAGTTTTAAGCCAGCTTTTTCACTCTCCTCAGTCACCTTCATCAACAGGCTCTTTAGATCCTCTTCACTTCTGCATATCTGAGGTTGTTGATATTTTTCCTAGCCATCTTGATTCCAGCTTGTAATTAATCCAACCCAGCATTTCACAGGATGTACTCTGCATGGAGGTTAAATAAACAAGGTGATTAAAAAAACTGTCATACAGCTTTCCCAATTTTGAGCCAGTCATTTGCTCCATGTAAGGTTCTAACTGCTGCTTCTAACTGTTCTAACTGCTGTGACCCACATACAGGTTTCTCAGTACGTAGGTAAGGTGACCTGGTATTCCTATCTCTTTAAGAATTTTCCACAGTTTTTTTGTGGCCACACAAGGTTTTGCAGTGTCAATGTAGCTAAAAATGTAGTTTTTCTGGAATTCCCTTGCTTTCTCTATGATCCAACAAATGTTGACAATTTGATCTCTGGTTCCTCTGCCTTTTCTAAGCCCTGCTTGTACTCTGGAAGTTCTCAGTTCACAGACTGCTGAAGTGTAGCTCTAGGGGTTTTGAGCATAGTCTTATTTGCATGAGAGATGAGTGCAATTGTCTAGCAATTTGAACATTCTTTGGCATTGCTCTTTTTTTGAGATTGGAATGAATCTGAGATTTTCCCATCCTGTGGCCACTGCTGAGTTTTCCAGATTTTCTGGCATATTGAATGCAGCACTTTAATAATATCATGTTTTAAGATTTGATGGCTTAGCTGGAATTTCATCACTTTCAACTAGCTTTGTAGTAATGCTTCCTAAGGTCCTCTTGACTTCACACTTCAGGAGGTCTTGTTCTGAGTGACCACACCATCGTGGTTATATGAGTCACTAAGATCTTTTTTGTATAGTTCTTCTGTATATTCTTTCCACCTCTTAATCACTTCTTCCTCTGTCATGTCCTTGCCATTTCTGTCTTTTATTGTGCTCATCTTTGTATGAAATCTTCCCATGGTATCTATAATCTTCTTGAAGAGATCTCTAGTCTTTCCCATTCTATGTTTACCTCTATTTCTTTGCATTGTTCATTGAATAAGGCCTTCTTATCTCTTCTTGTTATTCTCTGGAGCTCCACATTCAGTTGGGATTATCATTCCCTTTCTCCCTTGCTTTTTACTTCTCTTCTTTCCTCAGTTATTTGTAAAGCCTCCTAAGACAACCACTTTGCCTTCTTGCATTTCTTTTTCTTGGGAATGGTTTTGGTCAATGCCTCTTGTACAATATTATGAACTTCTGTCCATAGTTTCTCAGGCACTCAATCAGATCTAATCTCTAGAATCTACTTGCCACCTCTACTGTATAATCATAAGGGATTTGAATTAGGTCATATCTCAATGGCCTAGTGGTTTTCTATACTTTCTTCAATTAAGCCTAAATGTTTAGTAAGAAGCTGATGATCTGAGCCACAGTCAGCTGCGGGTCTTGTTTGCTGACTGTATAGAACTTCTCCATCTTCAGCTACAAAGAATATAATCAATCTGCTTTTGATATTGAACATTTGGTGATTTCCATATGTAGAATTGTCTCTTGTGTTGTTGGAAAGGTGTTTGCTATGACAAAAGTGATCTCTTAACAAAACTCTGGTAGCCTTTGCCCTATTTCATTCTATCTGATATAGGGGGTCAAATAGGAAAACACAGGAACATATACAGTCATGTGTGTGTGTATGTGTGTCTGTCTGTGTGTACATATGAACATGCTCTTAATAGTGTAACAACAAATTGTGAAACTCTTTGGGATATTGAATGAGATTCTTCTTAAGGTCCTTTAAAATTTAGTTTCTTCTATTCTGTAAAATGTATATTATTGTTACTAAGCTTGCTATTCTTAGAAATTTACTTTTAAATAGATTAACTATTTTCTGTAACTTTAAATTAATTTGCTTATTAGTGTTGGCTTTATAAATGTCTCCACCTTATGCCATCTTTGAAGCACCTAGGAATCTTGCCAATTATATTAGACCTTTATGACCATGTGGTTGATATTGACATCTTGAGAGATAGTTCTTTCTTTGGTTCCTCCCACACTCCCAGTTAATATGGATAATTCCATCCAGATGACCTGATAAGGTATGTACCATGTAGATGCATCAGCACAAGTCTGTTTTAATTTCTGAAAAATGCAATGCACTTCTGTAAATACATGGCCTGTAAGTGTTCCTATAAATGTGTGCACATATTATATACAGTATTTGTCTGTGTTGATTGTTTCATTGATTCCTTCAGCCTACATTCATTGTGCTGTTGTAAAACCCAGACTTTACGAGTTCAAGTCTTAGTCCTGTTACCAGTTATATAACCTTAAGTAAATGCCTAGCCTCTCCATTCCTCAGTTTTCTCATCTGAAAATTAGTGACAATAATAATATCTTTTTTGGTCCATTTGAGCCATATAACATAATAGCATCGACTAGATGGCTTATGGAAAACAAACGTTTGTTGCTACCAGTTTCAGAGTCTGAGAAGTTCAAGATCAAGGCACCAGCAGTTTCCATGTATGGTGAGGGCCTGCTTAATCATTGACAGCTATCCTCAGTGTAAGCACAAGTGGCAGAAGGGACAAGATAGCTCTCTGGGGTCTCTTTCATAAAGCGCTAATCCCAAACAAGAGGGTCCTACCCTCAGAGCTAATCACCATCCAGTTTCCACCTCCTAAAACCATCTCTTTGAGGATTAGGAATTCAACATATGAATTTGATGGGGACACCAATATTCAGCCTATAGCAGTACCTAACTCACAGGGTTGTTGTGAGGAATAAATATAATAATAATACACATGAAACAGTGAGGATATTGTGTACCTGGCTTTTGGGTCTCGACAGAATTAGCTATTATAATTATCAGGTACCTAATTCTTGATAGGAGCTCTCTCATATGTTGAGCAAAACAGATGAATTCCCTGCTCTTATAGCCTAGTACTCTTGCAGCCAGGGTGGAAGATACATCAAAAATAAATGTGAAAAAATAAGATAATTTCAGATGGTAATAAATACTGTGGAAAAGAAAGGAAATAATTCTATGGTTGTAGTGAAGGCTGACTCTAGATTTCATGATCAGTGAAGGCTTCTTTGAGAAGATGACCCTTGAGTTGAATTTTACATGATAAGAAGGAGCCATTCACAAAACAATCTGATGGAGAAGTAATATGGGGAAAGGGAAAAGCATATTCAGAAACCTGAAAACATGCACAAGTCTCAGAGTTAAACACTGAGAAAGGTTGAATAACATAATCAATGTATAAACTAATAAGTGAGGAATGAGTCTTGCGGACACATAGAAGCCACAGTTAAAATTTTAAATATATTCTAACTATAATCACTTATGTATTTGCATGTGAATATCTGTAATATTTTTCCTTGAAATGAAAAAGCTTGCATTAGGTACTATCCAACATAGATCTGTTGTATATCTACTATGACAATGACCTTGTTATAATGAGATTCCTGGGTAGTGTTGTTGTTTTTTTTTCTAGACTGTGGCATGTGTTTTAAGTAAGCCATCTGGGGAATCTGACAACAGTGTTTTGCATGTAAAGCTGAATGTCCTGCAGCAAAATTTCCCAGCATCCTAAGACACTCTAGTGTGAATGTGATTTAAATCATTTTTTTCAAACATATAGATCGGCAGTCGTCATTTTCAGCTCCTCAGGGTTCAGGCCATTTGCCCCGATAACAATAGCATTAAACTCATTGCTATTATTGGTATTAATAGCTCTAATAATCCCTGCCTGATGACTCCAGTGCTGAATTACCTCAAAGCTAGTGGGAAATAATGGCTGAAATGATCATGAAACTCTTTTCAAATATCCCGTGCTCAGTCACTCAGTCATGTCTGACTTTGCAAACCCATGCACTGTAGCCCACCAGCTTCCTGTGTCCAGGGAGTATCCCAGGAAGGATACTGGAGTATTGTACTGGAGTGGGTTGCCATTTTCTTCTCCAGGTTTCAGATATCTCCATGGAATGCTAAATGATTACACATAGAAGAGTAGATGTTGTAGATTCCAGTGGAACACCTGGTATGATCCAGATGCGAAGCAAACATTAGCTTTGAAAGAGGCCCAGGGGCTCGGACTCACCATGAAGTTTATTTTTGTCAATGTTAGTAACTCCACTTTTGAAAATGAAAGGGGATTCATTTCTCCAAGGATGAGAGAGAAAGATGTTGCCATCCCAAATCTGAACAATGCCTTTCAGGTTTCTCTGGCTGCCCTTACTACTTTTAGCAGTTCTCACCTGCCAAATATCATGGCTCTAGTGGCATCCACAAATGGCTTCACCTTTGCTAACATTATGACACCTCAGCAGGCAGCTAGCTACTAATTGTAAAGCATAATGGTACCTGGTTTACAGACGGTAACAAAAAATCTCTTCACCTTCTAGATATGGGAAGGATACAGATAAGGTACCAGAGATTGAAGCAACAGAAATAAGGAACTTGGTCTCAGTAAAACCTATTCTTGGCTGTGAGAACACGCTAAAGTTCTCTGTAAGATGAAACTGTTAATACGTACTTCATTCAATTCTTATCTGTGTGTGTGTGTATATATATGTGTGTGTGTGTGTGTGTGTATACATATATATGTATATCTATGCATATGTATAAAGCAGAGTTTATTTGGATTATTTCTTAGACGTTTTATTGGCATATAGTTCTTTACAATGCTGTGTTAGTTTCTACCGTACAGCAAAGTGAATCAGCTGTATGTATACATATGTCCCCTCTTTTATGCATTTCCTTCTCATTCCGGTCACCACAGAGCTCCATTCAGTTCTGATGCAAATCAATAGATCTTGTTTATAAAACCGTCTAAGGAAAAATTCATGGCTCTTTACTGTCAAACTCCAAACACTTCTGACACCAGCTGCATGAGATTTCCCACATCAGGCAATTCTGACACTAAGTGCCTGGAGTTAGTGCAGATCCCACAGTGTAAAGGTTCAGTCCCACAAAGCTACTCCCCATTCAGATGCTGATCATAAAAAGTGGATCCCAGGTTACCCATACTTCTGACCAACCTGATTGACTTACTCAGAAATCCCCATGACCCCTCTTCAGGTTCAATCATTTGCTAGAATAGCTCACAGAACTCAGAAAAACTTTACCTATATTAAACAGTTTATTACACAATAAAGGATATTATCAGAGAGAGGGAAATTTCCTCTTGCACTTCTGTTGCATTCTTGTGGCTAAACTAATAAAATTTACACTACACAGCTTAACAGGAGAAAAAGTAATTTTAAACTGCATACAAAGAGGTCTCATAGAGATAGTACCTAAAAGAGTGGCTGGAGCAGGCAGCTTTTATACTTTATATACAAAGAAACAATACATTTTTGAAGAATGGACATGATAAAGAAACAGGCTTTGGGTTTTGATTGGTGAAGAATCCAAAGAGAAGGCCGGCTTGGGCTGGTCAGTGAACGTATTGAGGTTTCTTTATACAGGCTTCTTGGCCTGGATTCTCTATCTCTGGCAAGAAGGATGTCCTTTTATCTCCAGATGCAGGAATGTGTAACTTTCACATGAGAAATTTATTTCCTGCTTTCAAAGAGACAGAAAGGAGCATGAGAATGTTTGTATTGGATTGGCCACTTTTAAGTAACTTTAAGTCAAATAATGGATGTGCCTTTAGGCATATTTTGGGGCCATCTCCTCTGGGCCCCAAAAGTATAATAAAGGATACAGATGAATAGTCAGATGAGGCGATATATCAGGCAAGGTCTGCAGGTGTCCCAAAGGCAGGAGCTTCTGTTCCCGTGAAGGTGGGGTACATCCTTTCAAGGATGAAAAAGGATGTTTTCATCAAGCTGGAAATGTTCCAAAGCTCATATTTAGGGATTTTTATGGAAGCTTCATCATGTTGACATGCTTGATTATTATCTCATCTTCCAGACCTCTCCCCTGGCAGGAGGTGCCACTGAAAGATGCAAGCTCCTAATCATGACTTGGTCTCTCTGGTGACCAGTCCCATCCAGGAGCCCACAAGGAGTCATCTCATTATAACAAAAGATACTCCTCTCAAGCAGGAAATTATAGGAGTTTTAGGACCTTGTGTCAGAAATAAGGGCCAAAGATCAAATATTAGTAGGAATTTGGGACAGATCCATCTATATGGATAGATATATGGATATAGCTGCTGCTGCTGCTAAGACGTTTCAGTCGTGTCCAACTCTGTGCAACCCCATAGATGACAGCCCACCAGGCTCCTCTGTCCCTGGGATTCCCCAGGCAAGAATACTGGAGTGAGTTGCCATTTCCTTCTCCATAGATATAGCTATGTAGATGTAATTTCACAAAGCTCTTAAGTAATAAATTTCCAAGTGTTTTAAAATGTGAGTTATTTATGTGGAATATAGCTTTTGACAGTATCGTTTCAGGAGTCTTGCAGTCCCTGGTTTCAATGTCAGTTCTCTTCTGTGTTAGCTCTGAAGCATTGGATGGTTCCTATAATTCTCAGTTTTCTTGCTTGTAAATGG
>SJXQ01005067.1:334337-406097 GCA_006408695.1 Aepyceros melampus
GGAATGGTGATAGTGTTATAAGAGTTCAGTGGAACATATAGCACCTAAAATATGCAATGGGAAAAGTCTGACAGCTTCTGTTGCTGCTTTTGTTGTTTTAATTGACAGCCTTAAAAGAGAGAAGCCAAATATGGTATCCACTGTTCACAAAGCTGTGTTAATAATATGTGTCAACTTTGAATGCAATGGAGCTCAAATCTGAGTATCACTGAAAATGCAAAACTTCCCAGAAATCATGATTCATTTGTCTGGAGAAACCTACACATTTTAACTTTTAGCACGTACTACAGGTGATTCTGGTGTTTAAGAAATAATATCTTGGAATTAACGCCAAAATTCACTTCCTATATCCTTCCTGCTTCTGCTGCTGCTGCTGCTAAGTTGCTTCAGTTGTGTCCTACTCTGTACGACCCCATAGACGGCAGCCCACCAGGCTCCCCTATCCCTGGGATTCTCCAGGCAAGAACACTGGAGTGGGCTGCCATTTCCTTCTCCAATGCATAAGGCTTTCAAAACAGACTCCTTATCATTAGAATGTATTTTAGAAAAAGGGCTTGGCAACAAGGTTTGAGTTTGAAACCTCACTATTAACTCATCCTCACTATTAACTCCAGAAAGTTCATCTAGAGTTTGTTTCTGCAATCTATACACATCTTTAGCTTGTGACTATCATGACTGAAGTACAAAACCTACCAGTTTAAAAGCTCCTTGAATTTTTCTGAAGACAAGGCCTACGATTCATTAGAGGGTAAAAAGTGATGGCTCTTTAACTAAAGTGAATTGAGAGAGAGATCAAGAGGGAAATATATTTGTGTGGAGTTTTGTTTAAAGAAAAAGAGAAAGAGACCAAAAATAATGAGTTTCAGCCTCATGTGTTCTTCACCCATACAGCTTAGAACTGTGTTCTTGGTAACAAGGATGCTATGACAAGAAAGAACCGCATATAGTAATCTATTTGGCATGAACACAGTAAGGTTTTACCATAACTTAAAGTAGTCAAGGTTTCAGTTTTACCTTGCGTAGACCATAACAAGAGGTAGTGGACCCTTGATTTCTTGCAATTTTTCTCTTTCCCACAAAATCGTGGATTAAAGATGAACATTGTGCATCTGCATAGGATTAAAATCTGTTAGTGGCACCTAGTGTTCAGATAGGTTTTTTGGTTTTTTTTAATCTTTTCACAGCTGACATTCATCAGTCACTTAATAATCTTTTTCTGGTACATTTATTTCTGAATTCCATCCGTGATTTCTGTGTTCATGAACTTTCACTGAGCACATTTACTACCCAGTAGTCAGCCTGGATATAAAGATAGGCGCTAAGCCTCAGTCATTTTGAGGATTTTCACTGCTGCCAATGCACTACTGTATCTGCTGTGAGGTGTCCCCACGTCTGTAGCTCTGCTTCCTAAAGTTAAGGCAACAGGCAGGGTTAGAGCTGGTTTCACTGTTGAACAGAACTGGGTTAGCATCCTAAATCTGCCTCCTGCTGGCTAGAAGACCACGAGCAGGAAAAGAATTGCTTTACGTTTCAGGTTACATTACTCATCTGTGTGTAATGCATATGCATGCTAAGTTGCTTCAGTCATGTCTGATTTTTTGTGACACTACGGACTTGTGTCCCGCCAGGCTCCTCTATCCATGAGATTCTCCAGGCAAGAACTCTGGAGTTGGTTACCATGCCCTCCTCCAGGGGATCTTCCCAACCCAGGGATTGAACCCAGGGTTCTTACGTTTCCTGCATTGGCAGGTGGGTTCTTTACCATTGGTGCCAGCTGGGAAGCCCCGATATACTGTAATAGTAGTACAAAATTCATAGGGTTGTGGAAAGGAATAAATGAGATAATGATAAATACCTTTTTAATATTAGTAGTAATGTCTGTTAGTGCCTATTAGAAGTCTTAATAGATCTAAGCATCTAGAAGTGTTTACTAAAAATGCATCTTTTCAAGTCCTGTCCAGACAAAGGGATAAGGACCTCTGTAAGTGATTCCTATGCATATACTGTAGTTGGAGGTCACAATTTCTATGCACTTCAGACTAGGAAGTCATCCTTTTTGTGCACACTACAATTTCAGACCAACTCTGTTTAAATATGTTGTTTCACTGGTATATCACCTCTGCTTAGAAGAGTGCTTCACTTCAGTTCAGTTCAGTCGCTCAGTAGGGTCCAACTCTTTATAACTCCATTGTCTGCAGCACGCCAGGCTTCCCTGTCCATTACCAGCTCCCAGAGCTTGCTCAAACTCATTCTATTGAGTCAGTGATGCCATACAACCATTTCATCCTCTGTTATCCCCTTCTCCTCCTGTGTTCAATCTTTCCCAACATCAAGGTCTTTTCAAATGAGTCCATTCTTCGCATCAGGTAGTCAAAGTATTGGAGCTTCAGCATCAACATCAGTCCTTCCAATGAATACTCAGGACTGATTTCCTTTAGGATGGGCTGGTTGGATCTCCTTGCAGTCCAAGGGACTCTCAAGAGTCTTCTCCAACACCACCATTCAAAAGCATCAATTCTTTGGCACTCAGCTTTCTTTGGAGTCCAACTCTCACATCCATACGTGACCACTGGAAAAACCATAGCTTTGACTAGATGGACATTTGTCAGCAAAGTAATGCCCCTGCTTTTTAACATGTTGTCTAGGATTGTCATAGCTTTTCTTCCAAAGAGCAAGCGTCTTTTAATTTCATGGCTGAAGTCACCATCTGCAGTTATTTTAAAGCCCAAGAAAATAAAGCTTCTCACTGTTTCCAGTGTTTCCTCATCTATTTGCCATGAAGTAATGGGACCAGATGCCATGATCTTAGTTTTTTGAATGTTGAGTTTTAAGCCAGATTTTTCACTCTCCTCTTTCATTTTCAATAAGAGTCTGCCCAGTTCCTCTTCGATTTCTGCCATAAGGATGGTGTCATCTGCATATCTGAGGTTATTGATATTTCTCCAGGCAATCTTGATTCCAACTTGTGCTTCATCCAACCTGGCATTTCACATGATGTACTCTGCATAGAAGATAAATAACCAGGGTGACAATATACAGCCTTGATGTCAACGCTTTTTTTTGGAGTCAATAAAACAAAAGTAGATGTTTTTCCAGGATTCTTGCCTTTTCTATAATCCAACAATGTTGGCAATTTGATCTCTGATTCCTCTGCCTTTTCTAAATCCAGCTTGGAAGTTCTTGGTTCACATACTTTTGAAGCCTCACTTGGAGAATTTTGAGCATTACTTGGCTAGCATGTTAGATGAGTGCAATTGTGTGGTAGTTTGAATTTCTTTGGTATTGTCTTTCTTTGGGATTGTAATGAAAACGCATTTTCCAGTCCTGTGGCTACTGAGGTTTCAAAATTTTCTGGCATATTGACTGCAGCACTTTAACAGCATCATCCTTTAGGACTTGAAATAGCTAAGCTGGAATTCCATCACCTCCACTAGCTTTCTTCCTAATGATGCTTCCTAAGACCCACTTGCCTTCAAACTCCAAGGAGTCTGGCTCTAGGTGAGTGATCACACCATCGTGGTTATCTGGGTCATTAAAATCTTTTTTGTATCATTCTTCCATGTATTTTTGCCACCTTTTCTTAATACCTTCTGCTTCTGTTAGGTCCATATTGTTTCTGTCCTTTATTGTGCCCATCTTTGCATGAAATGTCCCCTTGGTATCTCTAATTTTCTTGAAGAGATCTCTAGTCTTTCCCATTCTATTGTTTTCTTCTTCTTCTTTTTTTTTTTTTTTTTTTTTTTTTTTTGCACTGATCACTTAGGAAGTCTTTCTTATCTCTCCTTGCTATTCTTTGCAACTGTGCATTCGGATGAATATATATTTCTTTTCTCTTTTGCCTTTTGCTTCTCTTCTTTTCACAGCTATTTGTAAGGCCTCCTCAGACAACCACTTTGCCTTTTTGCATTTCTTTTTCTTGGGGATGGCTTGATCACTGCCTTCTGTACAATGTCATGAACCTCGCATGTAGTTCTTCAGGCACTCTGTCTATCAGATCTAATCCCTTGAATCTATTTGTCACTTCCACTGTAAAAGTATAAGGTATTTGATTTAGGTGATACCTGAATGGTCTACTGGTTTTCCCTACTCTCTTCAATTTAAGTCTGTATTTTGCAATAAAGAGTTCATGATCTGAGCCACAGTCAGCTCCTGGTCTTATTTTTGCTGACTGGATAGAGCTTCTCCATCTTTGGCTGCAAAGAATATAATCAGTCTGATTTTGGTATTGACCATCGGGTGATGTCCATGTGTAGAGTCATCTCTTGTGTTGTGGGAAGAGGATATTTGTTATGACGTGTGTCCTCCTGGCAAAACTTTGTTAGCCTTTGCCCTGTTTCATCTTGTACTCCAAGGCCTGTTACTCTTGTTGACTTCCTACTTTTGCAGTCCCCTGTGATGAAAAGGACATCTTTTTTTGGTGTTATTTCTAGACGGTCTTGTAGGTCATCATAGAATTGTTCAACTTCAGCTTCTTCAGCATTAGTGGTTGGAGCATAAACTTGATTACTATGATCATTCTGTCATGTTTGAGATTGCACCCAAGTACTGCATTTCAGACTCTTTTGGGCTACTCCATTTCTTCAAAGGGATTCTGGCCCATGGTAATAGATAGAATAACAAAATGTGGTCCACTGGAGAAGGGAATGGCAAACCACTTCAGTATTCTTGCCTAGAGAATCACATGAACAGTATGAAAAGGCAAAAGATATGACACTGAAAGATGAACTCCCCAGGTCGACAGGTGCCCCATATGCTACTGGAGAAGAGCAGAGAAATAACTCCAGAAAGAATGAAGAGATGGATCCAAAGTGAAAGCAACGCCCAGGTATATATGTGACTGATGATGGACGTAAAGTCCAATGGTGTAAAGAATAATATTGCTGTCTTGTGTACAGGTTTATCATTACCATCTTTCTAAATTCCCTATATATGTGT
The DNA here is from genome assembly GCA_006408695.1 of Aepyceros melampus. Lineage (NCBI taxonomy): Eukaryota > Metazoa > Chordata > Mammalia > Artiodactyla > Bovidae > Aepyceros > Aepyceros melampus. Next base: position 339,273 of record SJXQ01005067.1, read on the forward strand.
AAGTATACTGTATTGGTGTTTTTCTTTCTGGCTTACTTCACTCTGTATAATTGGCTCCAGCTTCATCCACCTCATTAGAACTGATTCAAATGTATTCTTTTTAATGGCTGAGTAATACTCCATTGTGTATATGTACCACAGCTTTCTTATCCATTCATCTGCTGATGGACATCTACATTGCTTCCATGTCCTGGCTATTATAAACAGTGCCTCAATGAACATTGGGGTACATGTGTCTCTTTCAGTTCTGCTTTTCTCGGTGTGTATGCCCAGCAGTGGGATCGCTGGATCATAAGGCAGTTCAGCGAAAGAGACACAGATGTATAGAACAGCCTTTTGGACTCTGTGGGAGAGGGAGAGGGTGGGATGAGTTGGCAGAGTGGCAGTGTAACATGTATGATATCATAACTGAAACGAATCGCCAGTCTAGGTTCGATGCAGGATGCAGGATGCTTGAGACTGATGCACGGGGATAATCCAGAGAGAAGGTGTGGGGCGGGAGTGGGGAGGTGGGGATCGGGATTGGGAGGTCATGTACACTCGTGGCTGATTCATGTCATTGTATAGCAAAACGAATACAGTATTGTAAAGCAAAAAAAACTAAAAAATAAAAATTAATTTAAAAAAAAAAAGAATAATATTGCATTAGAACTTGGAATGTTAGGTCCATGAATCAAGGTAAATTACAAGTGGTCAAACAGGAGACAGCAAGAGTGAACATCGACATTTTAGGAATCAGTGAACTGAAATGGACTGGAATGGGTACATTTAATTCAGATGAACAGTGTTTGGCATATAGTAAGGACTCAACAAATAATGCATCAATAATAAACAAATCTGGTATTTCTTATTCCTTCCTGTTTGTGATTGCTGCTTGCAATTTCCTAGACCACAAGAATTCAACTATCCCCTGTGTGTTGGGTTGGGAAGAGTACACCTATTATATATATATCTTACAACTAGCAGAGGTGAATTCTTCTGTGTTCTTCTTACTCTTTCACTGCAGTTATATTTATGTCATTTACAACCACCCAGAGTTCTAGATGTCAGCACTTTCATCATCCCATTTCACATATAAAGACCCAAGGCTTGGAAATGAATTTTCTTGTCTAGACTTACACGTCATTAAAGTTCACAAGCAGGATTCTGACCCAGTCAGTCTCTCTTCAGGTTCTGTGCCCTGAATGAAATATTATGTTTCTTCATGAGTGCAGCCACAGACTGAGTACAGATTCTACCTACGATCAAGTTGTTTGTTCATGAGGAAGTGCTATTTATCTCACCATTCACAGTTCTGTTTAACAGCTATTTATTTGGCCCAGCTAGAAGTATACAAACTACACAAGGTTTCCACCTTCACAGAAACTTTAAAATTATGTAAAATCCCATAATTCATGCCACTATTACCCCCTAGTTTTAGCATCTACTGGCAATTCCTGCCTGAATTAATTTTATCATGGTAGTTGTTACCCTGTGATTTTCCAATTCTGTCATTTCTTTTACATTTATTAGTTGACGTTTTACTCAAGGGACTTCCATGGTGGCTCAGACAGTAAAGAAATCTGCCTGCAGTGCTGAAGACCTGAATTTTATCCCTGGGTCAGCAAGATCCCCTGGAGGATAGAATGGCTACCCACTCCAGCATTCTTGCCAGGAGAATTCCACGGATAGAGGAGCCTGGCAGGCTACAGTCCATGGGATCTCAAAGAGTTGGACATGACTGAGCATCTAACACATTCACTTATTTTTTACCGTTTTCATTCTACTCAAAGGAAGAACTTTTTCTTCATCCCCCTTTATTCATTTGTTTTTAAATCTACTTATATAAAGTATAAACATTTACTTAATAGATCATAATGCATTGCTATCATTATTTTATTGTTGTGGTTGTTGTTGCTCAAGTTGTCCCAGATTAGGCTAGTGGAAGTACCTTTAATCTGACTTCTGTGTCCTTTGGCACAGCTCCATCATTTCTGGACATATCCTTACTTTCTGACACAACAAAATGCTGCAGGCCATTGTGTTCTTTCCCTGTTGCAGTCCTGGAATCAGCCATTTCTCCAAGGATCTTTGGTTCTTTGGCAGATAATGGGTTCTAAAAACCAAGATGTGGTTGCTAAACTGGCTCATTGCCACTGGAATATTGCTCTTCCCAGGTTCTCCAAATGGATACAAATATTTATATATACATATATGCTTACCTTTAAAAATATATATACATATTATGCATATATATATGTGTGTGTGTGTTTATATCAAACTATATGTATTGAAAATAGAAATTCATCTCACTGTTATTCGTTCCAATCTAACAAAAGGTTTTCTCTAGTTTTTTTTTTTTACATTTACAATATTATATCTCCCTTCCCTCCTATTATCTTTCAAAATATGTGTGCATGTGTTCAATCCCCTGTATATAGTCCGTCTTCTCACCCTACTGGACTACCACACAGCTAGGACACCCTCTTCACACAGCTTTCAAACCAGATGGTCGCTGCCCCAACTGGACAGTCACCTCACTTAGGCCTAGACCTGACTGCTTTCCAAGAAAAAAAAAAGGGAGAAGGGAAGCTTGAAACAATATGCTTATTAAATTAATAATATTATTTTCAGTGATGAAGACAGGCAAAAAAACCTCAGAAGCAAAACTGTAGTGACTGCTACTCTGAGCCACCACAGACATTTCCTACTAAAGATTAGCAGTCAGTCACCCCCGCCCTCCTTTGCCTTGTAGGCCCTGTAAAATTTATGTGGGATGACTAATGCGAAAATAATGCATATTATTGCCCCAAGAATTTCCCAAATTCTTAAATCATAAATGGAGGGGGAGGGTAAGTTGCAAATCAAATTCGTTATGATCTTGTATACCATCTGATTTAAATCTACTAATTATAAGAAAGTCTATTTGTTGCAGTCACTTCTAATGACATCTTTAAAAGACAGAGGGAAGAGAGAATATGAAGGATTGCCTTTAGAGGTATAACTGGACAGCTCTAATTAACTACACTCCACATAAAAGGGTCCCTTCATTGCATAATTATGTTTGCAATTATTCCTCCTGCTCTTTAAGTGAGAAGGTACAAATGTTGGAAAGCAAGGTGTAAGCATGAAAGTTAGGCTTGGAAAATTAGTTTGGGATTTACAATATTTGGGGAGTAGGTAAGCAGGTAGAGAATTTTTTATGAAAACAAACAAGAACCTTCGACTCGTCTGGTCAACTAATTGGCACAAATTAAAAGAAAATCTGCTTAAGTTGTGTGTCTGCTTACAACACCTTGTTTTCCCTCTCTCATTTTTGAAATGAGGCAAGTAGCTCACATTTAAAGTGAACCAGACAGCTCCCAGGTGCAATTGTCTCCTGAGAGAAAAGAAATGAGATTCTTCAGGAAAATAAAAATGTTTCATGCCTCTCTTTCATCTTCTGAAAGGTTACTTTTAAAAGTTAACTCCTGAAGAGAAACAGATGTGTCCAGAAATTAAGTATTCAATGCCAGACCAAGAGAAATTCTCTGTGCCTGGTATAGAAATGGAAAATGTGGCTTTATTTCCTTCAACAAAGCCCAAGAATTATTGTTAAGGGGGAGATAGGAAAGGGAGGAACTGGGCCCTTTCTTGTGGTTTTGCTTTCAGTCGCAGTGACCCTGACAGACTGTCAGGTGTTCTAGGACAAAACGCCTGCCTCCGCCTGTTGATATTCCCACCATGGCAGCTCTGACGGGTGTATAGAGCGGATGTGTCTTCTTTCTCTTTCTCTCTTGAGCAAATGAGGTTTACTGCAAATATATCTTCATTTTATTCAGGAGATATTTCCTCATTTTTAGCCAATGTCCCCTGGAAATCACACCACAATTTTCACTGGAAAATTGAGTCATTTTCAGCTGACATACATTGAAAGCTAATTTTAAAATGCACATGTATGACAGAATAATCAGAATAAATATCTGGATCAAGAATCTGAATGATATGTGTGATGATTTTCTGCATTTTAACAAAAACAGCCATGCTTGCTTCCTCATTGTTATAGGAAAAGGAAAACAATAATTCCCCCACTGACATATTTGAAGCTCTTCTTTAACATATGCCTCTATACATAAACATTCCCAAAGGTCCTAGGCTCCCATTTCTGTGTTCTTTCTCCCATTGTGCAGCTCTTGTTCCACACTTGGGCTCCCATCTGTTCACTTTCAATTGCACACTGGTTATTTCTGTATTATGGTGACCTTTCACCCAAGTCCAAACATTCCCAATGTATGCACCTTAAAGAAAAAATATATTTTCTCCTGTATTTACCAAGAATGTAAACTTAAAGGTCAGGTTTGATTTTCTTTGCAATTCCTGCAAAATTTTCCAAAACTTCCTTCAGCTTTTCTAGATGATTTCCACTGATATTGTTCTAGTTATAATCCTAACCATCTCAAAGATACTTAGTCATAGCCTCTCTCTCATTTCTACTTACTACCTTACTTACAACTTCCTACTGACGACTAATTCAAACTCTCTGTGCCACAATGTTCTCATTACAATTTGACTCCATAGAGACCCTCTATAATATTTAGACATGCAAAAAACTCTAAGAAAACCATTTACGCAAACAAATGTAGTTATTGTTCCCACAGCTCATCTCTCAGCGGGTAAACTCCTCACATTTGCTGCCTGAGGTATGTTTATTTTTCTAAAAAATGAACGTGGTTATTTCATTCATCCTAATTTTATAATAAAGTAAGACCATACTTCTTAACTTTCTTAAGAGTGTAAACCAGTACATCTTTCCAAAAATTCTGCAATATAGCAAAAACAATCAACACTTTCTAAGCATTCTCCATCCCTTGCTTGTACAATATACGAGGCAGTTCTTGCTTACCTTTTCTCTATTAACATTTAAAGTTGTATCTTTATTTAAATCTTCCTAATATTAAAATCAAACAAATTTGAATCATATTAAAAAAAGATATGGTATTAACATATTATAACACATATTATCTCCTACTTGTTGCAAAGATTCTTCAGGAAAGAAACCCTGTGTTATTCACTTAGCTGTTACCTGTGACATTTCACACCCATAGGCATTCAATAAATACTGAATCACCATTACTTTAGATTCTACCAAGGTAATGATATGCCTCATTAAATATGACATTACAATGTACTATCCTGTGTGAATTTTGAAATGAGGATACTTTCAAGTTATTTAGTTTCTTGTATGCGTGCACGCATGCTAAGTCACTTCAGTCATGTCCAACTCTTTGTGACTCTATGGACTGTAGCCTGCCAGGCTCCTCTGTCCATGGTATTCTCCAAGCCAGAATAATGGAGTGGGTTACCAAGCCCTCCTCCAGGGGATCTTCCTGACCCAAGGATCAAACCCATATCTCTTATGTCTCCTGCACTGGCAGGCAGATTCTTTACCACTAATGCCACCTGGGAAGCCCATTTAGTTTCTTAAACTCAAATAACCCAACCAATTGGCTGAAGAGCGAATATGGGTTGTACGTGTCTGTGTGTGTGTGTGTGTGTGTGTGTGTGTGTGTGGAGGGTGTGTTTACACATGCACACAATGGCAGCGTTGTTTTTCTCCTGAATCTTTGTTCCGGTTATTAGTCAATGAAAGATTTCCATACAGATGAACTCTAACTGAAGACTTTGTTAAACCCACAGATAGATAGGTTGGATTGGTTAAAGACTGCACAGTGTTTCCATGATTATCATTATAGTAGCAGCTAATTTTATTGACTACTCTAGGCATGCTGAGCGTGCCCTACATGCTTTTTCATGCATTATGTCATTACAGTATGCACCAGGGTCCAAAAACCAAGTAAGGAAAAACTATCTAAATCTGCATCCCAGTCTCTCTAAAAGAAATGCCAAAGGGAAAATGTATTTTCAGTGGAAAGCAAAACTTTTTAAAAATCTTATTTCCCCCCAACATCACTCTTGGTATTTTGCATAAGCTTTAGAGATGCTTTCCAAACACTTTTCTCACCCAGTATAAGCTCTAAAATCCATCTCTTCATGTCAGCCCAGATAGGCCCCCTCATCAGTCGTATCTCTACTTTCTATCTGCGTGAACTTGGGCCAGTTATTTAAATTTTTATTGACTACTCTAGGCATGCTGAGCGTGCCCTACATGCTTTTTCATGCATTATGTCATTACAGTATGCACCAGGGTCCAAAAACCAAGTAAGGAAAAACTATCTAAATCTGCATCCCAGTCTCTCTAAAAGAAATGCCAAAGGGAAAATGTATTTTCAGTGGAAAGCAAAACTTTTTAAAAATCTTATTTCCCCCCAACATCACTCTTGGTATTTTGCATAAGCTTTAGAGATGCTTTCCAAACACTTTTCTCACCCAGTATAAGCTCTAAAATCCATCTCTTCATGTCAGCCCAGATAGGCCCCCTCATCAGTCGTATCTCTACTTTCTATCTGCGTGAACTTGGGCCAGTTATTTAAATTCGCTGTCACCCAATCGCAGCTGTATAGTGAGGATGGCTACCAGTAGTATTTAGCAAAGAACTCAGCTTCGAGAAAAAGTAATCCATTGTTTACATAAGTTTGCTTATCTTTTCTCATACAAGAAGTGTGATAATAGGTGGTGACTGGCCTTGGTTTGGAAAGGGCCTGTGCTTCATAATTTTCTGGGTTGTTCTTTCATCCTCACGAGACGGTTGTTGCATCTTTAGCCATCATATCCATAATCAAGGTAAAGGAAGGGAAGAAGAAGGCAGTTTCACTGCTATTTAATGTAAAAGCTTTTCCCAAAGTCCCCAACTGAGGTCCCATTAAAATTCATTGTCCAGAACTGCTGCAAGGGAAGCTTGTACAATGAGTAATTTTCACTGAAAAAAAATGCCCCCCGAAACAAAGTTGAAGCACGCTTAATGAGAAATAAGCGGAGATATTTAACTAATATTGTCTCCCACCCTACTTCTGGGCTTCTCATGAGGGTAAATGAACCAATATCCATGTGGTATTTACAAGAGTGCCAGGAAAATGGTAACTGCTCAATACAGGTCAGCTCTTTTTAATAATACTCACTTTCTTCCTCCTCCTCTCTCTTACCCTCTCTTTCTGTCACAAGTTACCTTCCTCTGTAGCAAATGTAGATCTCACCTCTGATCTGTCTCCCTTGGTCAGCCCTCATTCCTTCCCGATGTGCACAGCAAGACCTAGATTAGACAAGATATGCTACAAAGAGTCCCGCAAGTAATCTTTACCAGAAAGAGCAAAAGAGTTTTTGAAAACTTTTGCTATTATTATTATTTTTTTTTGCTTCTGTCTTTAATAATACTCACTTTCTTCCTCCTCCTCTCTCTTACCCTCTCTTTCTGTCACAAGTTACCTTCCTCTGTAGCAAATGTAGATCTCACCTCTGATCTGTCTCCCTTGGTCAGCCCTCATTCCTTCCCGATGTGCACAGCAAGACCTAGATTAGACAAGATATGCTACAAAGAGTCCCGCAAGTAATCTTTTACCAGAAAGAGCAAAAGAGTTTTTGAAAACTTTTGTTATTATTATTATTATTTTTTTTTTTGCTTCTGTCACACACTCAAAGGAAAAAAAAAGTCGCCCAGGAACCAACCATTTAAAATGCTCATTTATTTAATACCTTTAGCTAGCATATCAGAGTTAAGATTTGTTCTTCCCCAGTGGCAAGGTGAGGTAAAGATGTGCATAACAAGACATATTAAGGTCACCAATGGTGCGTCTAAACTTTGAAAATAAAAGCTTTCTGAAGTCTATAATTAATAAGCAGTATATTAATTAGGGCACTTCAATCTTAGAGGTTCCCTTTCTTTACTTGAATGAATCTTTGAAGCGGAGGATCAGGGGAATTATCCTTGACTCCTTTTTATTGTACGTTCCAGTTCAGCAAAACGGTTGTCTGTCACTACACGATCATCTTATTATTCAAATCCCTCTCTTTTAATAAAATCAGACAGCCCGGTGTCATCCACAAAAAAACAACAACAACAACAACAACAACAACTCATCTCCTATATGTTTATCGTTGAGCATTAATGCCATTTGATCCTTACCTGTGGAAACAATGTCATGCCAGACCTTAGCGCCATCTGTGTGCTTACAGGGAATTAAAGAACCTCTGGCTAAACAGATGAAAGATTCACAGTCAATCATGATATGCTGGTAACTCAGCATGTTCATATACAGATGAATGGGTTTGGGTCTCAGTTCTGAGTCTACACACTGCCCCCTAGCAGAGCTCCAAAAACTAGGTTATTTTTTAAAATTTTCTCCTATTCATTGTTGAGCATTAATGCCATTTGATCCTTACCTGTGGAAACAATGTCATGCCAGGCCTTAGTGCCATCTGTGTGCTTACAGGGAATTAAAGAACCTCTGGCTAAACAGATGAAAGATTCACAGTCAATCATGATATGCTGGTAACTCAGCATGTTCATATACAGATGAATGGGTTTGGGTCTCAGTTCTGAGTCTACACACTGCCCCCTAGCAGAGCTCCAAAAACTAGGTTATTTTTTAAAATTTTCTCCTATTCATGCATCATAGTTCTGCTAACTTGCTTAGAAAAAAAACACAATTGTTTGGCTTTGGGCTTTTTTGGTTTGTTCATTTTTGTTTTGTTTTCTGAGTACTATGTCCAGTCCTTATATCTACCATTTAGCTCTAGGATTAGCATTCTTCCGTTCAATTCTAGCCCTGCAACCTGCTGGTGAGCATCTCAGAGGCCAAAATCTAGCTCATCGATGCTCTTAGATAACTCAAACTCATCACGTCAGTATAAGCAAACATTAAAAGTATCAACATCAACAGAATGATTGTGATATCAATAGGATGATTTTAAAGTCTCAAATAGGAAGAAATGAAAGATTATAAATTCATGTTAAGAAAAATAGAACTCGTTATTGACCAGAACTCTTACTTTCTTATGCCACGATTATTGTCACTATGACAAGGTACCTTGCTGAGTAACCTGTTTTCTCCCTTTTGGCTTCCTGGTGTAGCAAGTGTGCCTGCCTTAATTAGCTCTACTCTGTGTGCTGTGTCCTTCATTATTTATTAAACAACCCCTATCGCCTGTACCTGGGTTTATCCTCAAGTTGGAGAAGGCAATGGCACCCATTCCAGCACTCTTGCCTGGAAAAATCCCATGGACGGAGGAGCCTGGTGGGCTGCAGTCCATGGGGTCGCTAGAGTCAGACACGACTGAGCGACTTCACTTTCACTTTTCACTTTCCTGCACTGGAGAAGGAAATGGCAACCCACTCCATTGTTCTTGCCTGGAGAATCCCAGGGACAGGGGAGCCTGGTGGGCTGCCGTCTCTGGGGTCGCACAGAGTCGGACACGACTGAAGCGACTCAACAGCAGCAGCAGCAGGCTACCTTGAGCAGTCCTTCTTCCCAGCCTTTCTACCGATAAGAATCCTTAAGAGCTGTGTGTTAAATATATACCTTAGCCCTCATATTTCATATTCCGTAGGTCTCAAGCGCAGCCACTACTTTTTTTTTCTATTAAGTGCTCCAGGTGATTCTTATCTTTAGCCAAATTTGGAAGCAGTGCCCTAGGTGGTATGATTAATTACTGGTATGATTAATTACCATATCCTGACTTGTCCCACTTTTTCACCTCCCTTTCCGACTAGGTCTACCAGGCATCCTCCTTATTTTCAAGGCTGAAAGTTTAAAAAAGAGGTCAGAGAAAACATTTAAGATAATTTCAATTAAATTAAAATTTGAGAGAAATTGTTCTTTTGAAGAATTGATGTATTGTTTCACCTTTAATGGAGAAAGAGCCATAATAAGAAGTAGCCCTGTTGGATTATTTTTTTAATGTTAAAAAAGAAAATTGATACACAGCCACTTTGTCAGGAATATTATTAGTCATTTAATGTGTGTCATTTTCTCAATGCTACCACTATTTATAGCTACGACTATGTAATGATAATGGTGTTGTGTGTTAGCAGATTGTCTCCTAATAATTGATACTAATGTTCTCAAGACTTTGCAAGTGTCTGATTTTTCACCACTCCATTCTCATGTAGAAATGAGGATGGAAAAGGAAAAATGTAGGTAAAAATGAACCATTTGGCCATGTTTTTAAGGGTACAGATTATTTATTCATTTGACAAATACTTATTGAGTATGTGAAAACATGTTATGTGCAAACCACAGTATAAGGCTCTGGTTTCACAACAGCAGATAAGAAAAAAACATAATCACCCCCTTACTAGAATCCTTACTAGAATTTATGTTCTCATATAGAAGAGAACCTCTTAAAAATTTACTAAACTTTTAAAATCACTGTAGTAAACTATATCTAGGAGAAGTTTAAGAAACAATAGTGTGATATTTAATGGAGGGAATTGAGGAAATTTAGGAGTGAATTAATGTTCCTAACTGATAGTTGGAACATATATCTTATCTCTAATTTTTATTTTTATTTTTTCAAATGAATGAGTGGATTCTATTCTGTGCATCAACATGCAATGACTCGATTCTCTCAGGCACAGGTCAGTGAATGCACAAGGACAACTTCCAACCTAAAATGCTTTTATGTCACCGTGATTCTCCAACAACTGTAGCAAAGCCAGATCTTCTCATCCTTCTGTTTTGAAACAAGTGCCCAACAGCAGTTGGCTTCTTTGCAGATAGACAATAGAAATAAATACGAAAACTTTAAAAAAAGAGAATGAGTATCTAAATAGGCATAGGTGTGACTTTCTTTTTTTCATTTTTATTGACTCTGTTCTAGATACGTGACTCCAAAGAGCATCAGAAATAGCATAGTTGATTAGACAGTATCATTTCTGTTTCTATGTGAACACAGGGAGATGAGTTGCATTTTCTTACATCTCCAATTAGTCACAGTACCTCTGTAAAAGCATTTGACTATAAATAATATTCAGGAAGAAACAAAAGGTTGTTAGTGTTTTCTCATGTGTAGTGGTTGCTGACGTCCTTTTATCAGACTGTTTTGGACTAGGTCATACATCACAATCAAGATGTATGATTGTTTTTGATAACTATTGAGATTTATCTTTTTAACTACCACCTCCATCAAAAGAAATCTCATTCCAAAGAAAATTCGTTTGGGGAAAGAACAGATATATACCTTTACTGCTAAATTTAATTTCCAGAGTCACAACTCTAACACTTCTTAGAATGTGGGCATGAACCTGGAAACTTGTGATAGCTCTCCTGACAACCTCAATTCTAACTTACACAGCTGCTACCTATTAGAAGACAGTGACTTGAAAACTCCTTTTCTGTTGCCTAAAACGATAGAGTGATCCCAAGTGCATACATGACTGGGTTGTTATGCTAATACATGAATTCAATTAATGATTTAGTTATTCACCAGATAAAGACTGCTGTGTTCCAGACATTGTGTTAGGAAATGTGACTACAACTGAGAATAAAACAAAGTTAAGCCTCTGCATGAAAAATATACATTCAGCCAGTGAGATGTATGACAATACACTAAAGGAAAAATACTTATAAGAATTTGGGTGATGTTATAGAGGGGGAAAAAAGCATAGACACCATTGGGAAGGTTTGGAGGTGCTCCATAGAAAGAAAGGAAAGGGAGGGGAAATTCTCTTATAAGTGGTGATATTTAAGTAAATATTTGAAAAATGAGAAAGGAAGTCAGCCATGTAAATAACAGGAGGAAAGTGTCACATTTGCCAACTCCATGAGACTGAAAGGGCTTCCCTGATGGCTCAGTTGGTAAAGAATTTGCCTGCAATGCAGGAGACCTGGGTTCAATCCCTGGGTTGGGAAGATCCCCTGGAGAAGGAAAAAGAATACTCTAGTATTCTGCCTGGAGAATTCCATAGACTGCATAGTTCATGGGGTTGCAAAAAGTCAAATGCAAATGAGAGACTTTCATTTCATTCACTTCACCTCATGAGACGGAAAGACTGCCATGGGGGAGGTTTGAGATTCACTGAAATCAGTGTGTTTAGAAGTAGGAGAAGGTAAAAAGTCAAGAGGGACATAGCCAGGAGCCAGGTCTCATATTATGTACTAAAAATACACTTGACTTCATATAATGTACAGAAAATAAACTGTATAAAATCTTCTTAGCTGTTGGGAATATGTAGAAAAGAAAGTGAGAAAAGATTGTAAAAGTGTGGCTTATAATAAATAGCTAAGAAACATGATAGTATATGTTATCAGTTGGGCTTTAATCAAAGAAGTAGCACCACTGTGATGCATGCCATGGAATGGAGATACTAAAAGATGTGTGTGTGTGTGTGTGTGTGTGTGTATACACGCGTGCACACAGGCGCTCAGACACATCCAACTGTTTGTGAGCCCAGGGACTGTAGCCCCCCAGGCTCCTCTGTCCATTCATTTTCAAAATACTGAAATGAGTTGCCATTTCCTTCTCCAGGTGATCTTCCCAAACCAGGGATCGAACCATCTCCCTTGTGTCTCCTGCACTGGCAAGAGGATTCTTTACCACTAAGCCACGTGGGAAGCCCACAAGATGACATCTTGGGAAATTACTGGAAACTGGTTAAGAGGGCTACATAAGATTGTTGCCTTTGTCGCTAGTGTTGAGCTAGCAGTGAGGGTGAAGAAGGACAAACTGGACCCTCCCACGGGTTTACCCCTGCCTCCACCTTTGATGATGTGAAGTGTCTGTCGGGTGCATGCACATCTGGCCCAGAGCTCAGAACAATCAAAGGAGAAGAGGTCGGAGATGGTTAGCTGTGTGTCTGGATGATGCCCTACACCATCAATATAAGCCAGTGTATCAGCCACGGTATCCATCTGAGACATATACCCTACACTGATCTGCACGGTGTACAACTGGCTGCTGCCCCATTTCCACTGCCTAAATCTCCCATAAGTTTCCCATGTTCCAATCTGGAAACCACACAAGCAAGGGAACTTGGGGGAAAGTAGCTGCCCTTTAGCAAAAGTGTGCACAGAACAAAGCCATTGCACTAAGCTAGCCCGCCTCCCCCCAAAAAAGTCCTGATACAGAGAACAATTGTAATTAGATGGATAAACTTTTGCTGGTGGTAGCTGTGTATGAGTTCATCTGTTTGGAGGGACTTGTTCTGATTAAAAAAAAAAAATCTGACTCTCACATACATACTCTTTGTTCTCTCTTCAAATTTCATTGGAAGACAAATTCTCATATTCACATAAACTTTTGTTTTGATAATGTATGGTGCTGTTAATAAGCTAAAAATCGACCTTCATAAAGTCTTCACTTTGAGCTCCAAGAAATGGAAGGTAAAACTTTAAATGTCATGTTTAAGAACACACAAAATGAAATCTGAAAAGCTGTCATATTTGGAACAATCTATAGACCCAGTGGTTTTCAAATAATGTCTGTTCTCATAGATGACAGGGTCCCTTTGTGTAGAAATAAAAATAAGGAGAGGAAAAAGCCTAATAGCTCTGATTGAGGCAAACGTAAGGGATTGATTGGTACCTGTCCTTTCCCTTCTGGAGCCCCTGAAAGGACTCTTACAGAATAAGCAGAATACAAATGTGAGATCTCTCAAGGTTGCCTCTTTCTCATTCTCTCTCCATTTGAGCCAAGACTTAGTACCTCGTTTGTAGCCTCAAGTTACAGACAACTATTACACAGCATGCAAATGGAAAATGGAAGTTCCTTTGAAGATTCTAAGTGGAGAGAAGGAAAATTGTTAGTCCTGCACACCAATGGCAATGTTGCATTAAAATACTCTTAAGGGGTGGGAGACAAGAGAAGAGTCAGAGATTGTGAAGTACAGACTACTATGTACAAAATAAATAAGCTACAAGGATATATTTATTGCTAGACACAGTAATACAGCCAATACTTTCTAATAAATTTAAAAGAAGAATAATCTCAAAAAATATTGAATCACTATGCTGTACATTTAAACCAATATAATTAACTACACCTAAGTTTAAATGGAGAAGGAAATGGCAACCCACTCCAGTATTCTTGCCTGAAGAATCCCATGGACAGAGGAGCCTGGAGGGCTACAGTCCATGGGATCAGAGTCATATACGACTGAAGCAACTTGGCATGCACACATGTGCTTCAATTTTTAAAATACCCTTTAAGCAGTTTTCTTCCAGATTATCTCTGCCTTACTTCCCTTTCATCCTTTGCAACATATTTCCTGTCAAAATTCCTTTTATTGTCCTGAATAACAACTGTATTTATTAAGAACTTAGTGCAATAAATACCCACCATTAGTTTTAAGCTATCCTTCTAAATAGTAATGTATGTGTTAGTGACTCAGTCGTGTCCAACTCTTTGTGACCCCACGAACCATAGCCCACCAGGATCCTCTGTCCGTGGAATTTTCCAGGCAAGAATACTGGAGTAGGTAGGTAGCCATTCCCTTTTCAAGGGGATCTTCATGACCCAGATACTGATTCTAGGCATTCTGATTGCAGTTAGATTCCTTATCATTGAGCCACCAGGGAAGCCCTTTAAATAGCAATAGCAATCATTTACTGGGTGTGGCTGCCAACTATGGGGTCGCACAGAGTCAGACACGACTGAAGCAGCAGCAGCAGTACATTGCAAGCACTGTACTAATGGCTTTACATGAATTTATCCCTTTGTAGCCTCAAAACAAGGCTTCCCTGGTAGCTCAGTTGGTAAAGAATTACCGCCTGAAATGCAGGAGACCTCAGTTTGATTCCTGGGCAGGAAAATACCCTGGAGAGCTGATAGGCTACCCACTCCAGTATTCTTGGGCTTCCCCGGTGGCTCAGATGGTAAAGAATCCACTAGCAATGTGGGAGACCTGGGTTTGATCCCTGAGTTGAGAAGATCTCCTGGAGGAGGGCATGGAAACCCATCTAGTGTTCTTGCCTGAAGAATCCCCATGGACAAAGGAGCCTGGTGGGCTACATTTCATGGGGTTGCAAGGAGTCAGACATGACTGAGCAACTAAGCACAGCACAGCACAGGCTGAAAACAATTCCATAAAGTAGTTAATATTATTTGCCCCTATGTTATAGACAGGGAAGCTGAGGCAAAAACGTTTAAGCAATTTGTAAACGGTTATTCAGGTAAATCAGGTAAGGCCTTACAAATAGTTGTGAAAGAAGAGAAGCGAAAAGCAAAGGACAAAATGAAAGGTAGAAGCATCTGAATGCAGAGTTCCAAAGAATAGCAAGGAGACATAAGACAGCCTTCCTCAGTGATCAATGCAAAGAAATAGAGGAAAACAACAGAATGGGAAAGACTAGAGATCTCTTCAAGAAAATTAGAGATACCAAGGGAACATTTCATGCAAAGATGGGCTCAATAAAGGACAGAAATGGTCTGGACCTAACAGAAGCAGAAGATATTAAGAAGAGGTGGCAAGAATACACAGAAGAACTGTACAAAAAAGAGCTTCACAACCAAGATAATCACGATGGTGTGATCACTCAACCTAGAGCCAGACATCCTGGAATGTGAAGTCAAGTGGACCTTAGAAAGTATCACTACAAACAAAGCCAGTGGAGGTGATGGAATTCCAGTTTCAAATCCTGAAAGATGAAGCTGTGAAAGTGCTGCACTCAACATGCCAGCAAATTTGGAAAACTCACCAGTGGCCACAGGACTGGAAAAGGCAGTTTTCATTCCAATCCCAAAGAAAGGCAATGCCAAAGAATGCTCAAACTACCCCACAATTGCACTCATCTCACATGCTAGTAAAGTAATGCTCAAAATTCTCCAAGCCAGGCTTCAGCAATACGTGAACCGTGAACTCCCTGATGTTCAAGCTGGTTTTAGAAAAGGCAGAGGAACCAGAGATCAAATTGCCAACATCCGCTGGATCATGGAAAAAGCAAGAGAGTTCCAGAAAAACATCTATTTCTGCTTTATTGACTATGCCAAAGCCTTTGACTGTGTGGATCACAATAAACTGTGGAAAATTCTGAAAGAGATGGGAATACCAGACCACCTGACCTGCCTCTTGAGAAATCTGTATGCAGGTCAGGAAGCAACAGTTAGAACTGGACATGGAACAACAGACTGGTTCCAAATAGGAAAAGGAGTACGTCAAGGCTGTATATTGTCACCCTGCTTATTTAACTTATATGCAGAGTACATCATGAGAAACGCTGGACTGGAAGAAACACAAGCTGGAATCAAGATTGCTGGGAGAAATATCAATAACCTCAGATATGCAGATGACACCACCCTTATGGCAGAAAGTGAAGAGGAGCTAAAAAGCCTCTTGTTGAAAGTGAAAGAGGAGAGTGAAAAAGTTGGCTTAAAGCTCAACATTCAGAAAACGAAGATCATGGCATCTGGCCCCATCACTTCATGGGAAATAGATGGGGAAACAGTAGAAACAGTGTCAGACTTTGTTTTTTTGGGCTCCAAAATCACTGCAGATGGTGACTGCAGCCATGAAATTAAAAGGCGCTTACTCCTTGGAAGAAAAGTTATGACCAACCTAGATAGTATATTCAAAAGCAGAGACATTACTTTGCCGACTAAGGTCCGTCTAGTCAAGGCTATGGTTTTTCCTGTGGTCATGTATGGATGTGAGAGTTGGACTGTGAAGAAGGCTGAGCGCCGAAGAATTGATGCTTTTGAACTGTGGTGTTGGAGAAGACTCTTGAGAGTCCCTTGGACTGCAAGGAGATCCAACCAGTCCATTCTGAAGGAGATCAACCCTGGGATTTCTTTGGAAGGAATGATGCTAAAACTGAAGCTCCAGTACTTTGGGCACCTCATGCGAAGAGTTGACTCATTGGAAAAGACCCTGATGCTGGGAGGGATTGGGGGCAGGAGGAGAAGGGGACGACCGAGGATGAGATGGCTGGATGGCATCACGGACTCAATGGACGTGAGTCTGAGTGAACTCCAGGAGTTGGTGATGGACAGGGAAGCCTGGCGTGCTGCGATTCATGGGGTCGCAAAGAGTCGGACACGACTGAGCGACTGAACGGAACGGAACGGAATTCCATTTAGAAAAATAACCACCAAATTTGCAAGAGGAAAATCCAAGCGTGAAAAATATACCTGGTTTTAATGTTATTTTTTGTTCTAACACCTACTATAACTAATCCTCTCCAAGTGAAGAATGAGTGTATTTTATTTATGGCTGCTATAAATAATAAAAAAGGAGAAATATTTGTAAAGTGACAAATATAAGAGTAGCCTTTTTAAGAATATATTCACATGCATAATCTCATTTTATTCCCAACAACCCTATTTTCATTTATGTATTTGGCCCTATTCTCATTTTACAGATAAATAAATGAACCCTGAAAAAAGTTAGGACTCACTAAATCTCTTTCCAGAAATACTTATCTTGAAACTGCTATTTGTTGGTCACTGTGCTAGGAGTCAGGAATGTGCATTCTAAGTTGCTACAGTGGTGTCTGACTCTTTGCAACCCCATGGACTATAGCTCACCAGGCCCCTCTGTCCATGGCATTCTCCAGGTAAGAATACTGAAGAGGATTCCCATTTCCTCCTCCAGGGTATCTTCTCCACCCAGAGATCAAACCCATGTCTCCTACCTCTCCTGCATTGGCAAGTGGTTCTTTACTACTAGCGCCACCTGGGAAGCCCCTCATGTATGTGAAATGCGTTGCCAAATAATCCTGATATTGTCTGCACCACCAGTAGTGGTGTCTGACTCTTTGCAACCCCATGGACTATAGCTCACCAGGCCCCTCTGTCCATGGCATTCTCCAGGTAAGAATACTGAAGAGGATTCCCATTTCCTCCTCCAGGGTATCTTCTCCACCCAGAGATCAAACCCATGTCTCCTACCTCTACTGCATTGGCAAGTGGTTCTTTACTACTAGCGCCACCTGGGAAGCCCCTCATGTATGTGAAATGCGTTGCCAAATAATCTGATATTGTCTGCACCACCAGGGAGAGTGTGGACCATTGGGGTTCAAGATGAAGACTACACAGAGGGTTATTGGCTTGTCTGAGAAGGAAAACTCAGTCTAGGGGTCTTTAGTGTTATAATTTTGCAGATCATCCTGGCAGATCACTACTTGCCAGGTTAGTGGCAGCTGCACATCTGTCTGACGTGGTTTCCAGGACAGAAATCTTCCTACAAAGACTTGGACATACTGACCCTTCTCATGGGTGTCTAGCATACTGACAACTATGTCCAAAAAAACGGTATGTCACACATTTGCTTTTCTTTTTTTAATCAAGCAACTGTGTTTTACATTAATCAGCCATGTAACATGTATAAAAATGGGCTATATACAATGTTACAAAGTAAACCTCTGTGAAGTCAAAGTGAAAGTCGCTCAGACATGTCCGATGCTTTGCAACCCCATGGACTATACAGCCCATGGAATTCTCCAGGCTAGAATACTGGAATGGATAGCATTTCCCTTCTCCAGGGGATCTTCCCAACCCAGGGATCGAACCCAGGTCTCCCACATTGCAAGCGGATTCTTTACCAACTGAACCACAACGGAAGCCCAAACCTCTAGAACATATGAAGTAAAATATTTTATACCTCACATGTTATATTAATACATTCCCTCACATTTTCCTCCATAGCATAAATATTTCCTGGTTCTTTCTGCCTAATTAAGTCTTCGTGACCTCATGGACTGTAGCCCATTAGGCTCATCTCTCCATGGCATTTTCAGGCAAGAATACTGGAGAGTTTGCCATTTCTTCCTCCAGGGAATTTTCCTGACCCAGGGATTGAACCTGTTTGTCCTAAGTTTCCTGGCTTGGTAGGCAGATTCTTTCCGCTGAACCACCTGGGAAGCCTCAATTAAGACAGGAACTGCAAAATCTCAGACCTCTTCATCTTAATCTTATTTTCTTAATCTTTCTTCTCTCCACCATGGCATCCTGGTAGTGAGGTTAATGGTTTAGGTTTATTATTTGAAAAGCACTAATTGGCCAATTTTTCAAAATTGGCAAGTTGCAAGTGGTACTGCAATCATTCCCATACGTCCTAAAATAAGAAATAGTAAATGCATTTATTTACAAAAACACATTTTTATAATGGTGTTTTGAATCTCATATGTTTTCATTTTAAGCATGTATTTAAATTACAGCAATTCCTTTGATCTTTAAAATATAACATCTCAGGACAATAGATTTTGCACTTGCTGAAGAGTTGACCTTTTGTAACACAGGTCTATATTCACAAAATAATAGAAATATATTGACAGACTGCAGGTATTTTAATCAATTAGCCTACCCATTATTCCAAATAACTGGTTTGGTTTATTTTATTTATATTTGACTGGTCAACTCAATCAAAATTGTTGAATTGTTCCCAGTATGCAAGCAAGAAATGGTGTCATTGACTTATCCAGGTTCATGACTATATGGTAAACAACTGAAAATGGGCTTTATGGACCTTTCACACACCAGAGTATTAAGTGTCCACGTGGGAGAAGCGGTTTGAAAATCAAAGCACAGCCAAGCAAAAAATGTGTTTTGATTTTTAAGTGCAAAGTCCAAATGTGTTTTTAGTTTGCCTCTAAACCTCTTTCAGAGTTTTCCTCCTAAAACCCTCCTTCCCCTGTGGGATCATACAAAACAATGTTTTGACATCTTAGTCATTTCCATAACAACAGATCACACAAACAAGACAAGCAGTCAAACAAGTAAAACGGTTTCGATTTAGAAACTGTTCTGGATTATTGTAAAGAGTGACATGGAATTTCATCCTGCTGTGGAAAGAAAAACTATAATTCTTTTTGTTGTTGATAATCTGTTGCAGAAGAAAATCACTACAACTTCTAAGTGTACTCTCACCATGCTTCCTTTTCTTTTTTTTTTTTTAAAGGTTATGTCGTTCTTTATATCTTGATACATCTTAAAATTCCTTTCCCACCTATCCTTTCTTCCTGCCATTCCATCTCCTTGTGGTTCCCGCTAAATTTTTCAGTTGGGAGGTGAATGTTAAATAGCCTGTCAAAATATTGACAGGCTAAGAGAAAAGGTGCCAATATGTCATCCTAGTAGTCATCACCCCCATAAAAAACACACTAAATTGGGGAAAAAATTGTTCTATTATGCAAAAGCTCACTAAGATAACTGGCTATTTGCATCTTAAAAAATTAAGTATAACCAAAACATTAGGGAAAGTAAACATTTGATAGAATTTATGGAAGAATAGTCAATTTATTCACAATGACTGACTCTGAGTCTGTAAGCAGCCTCAACAATATAGAGCCTGATGTGATATTGACTAGGAGTCAAACTCCTATCTGAAACTTACACACTGACTATAAGCTTGATACTTCACCTATTTGAGTATCTTGTGCTACTTCCAAATAGCACACAGTGGTGTGCTCTTAAACCAGAAATTGGAAAGACCTGACTTTTAACATTGGTCAGTTTCCACGGCATCACACTTTCATATATGCTCATGAATGCTCAGTAGCTTCAGTCATGTTTGGCTCTGAAACCCCATGGACTGTAGACCTCCAGGCTCCTCTGTCCGTGGGATTCTCCAGGCAAGAATATGAGAGTGAGTTGCCATGCTCTCCTCCGAGGGATCTTCCTCACCCAGGGATAGAACCTGCATTTCCTGCATTACAGGTGGGTTCTTTACCACTGAGCTACTGGGGAACCCTTAAGTGTCAGCCGCTCAGTCATGCTGGCTCTTTGCAACCCCATGGACTGTAAACCGCCAGGCTCCTATGTTCATGGAATTCTCCAGGCAAGAACCCTATAGTGGGTAGCCATTCCCTTCTTGAAGGGATTTGCCCAACACAGGGATTGAAACTGAATCTACTGTATTGCAGGCAGATCCTTTACCATCTGAGCCACCATGGAAGACCATCACACTTTCACCATGGCCAATTTCAAGTGACTGCTCTAACATTAGTGAATGAGGATTTGGGAAGACAGGAGTGGAATCAACTCTCAAGAGCCAGTATGAAGCATTTTTAACATGTAAGGCTTATAGAACTCTTAAAATGAATAGTAAATCTTAAAAAACTGGCACAGTCATAAGCACTGAATAGATAGCTCTCATTGTTAAGATAATATTAGCCAATATCACAAGGATGAGTCATCTACCTAGGCATCTCTGATAAAAAAAAAATCAGAACAGAGAATCTTGGCAATAAATGCTATCTGTATCATGTCTGCCTATGAAACAGTACTGTCCTTGAGCGACTGTCACCATAAGTCCAAAGTATCCCTTCCTTCTTTGGACACAGCAGAGGAATTAGGTGGATCTCAGATTCTTTCGGAGGAGGCAATGGCACCCCACTCCAGTACTATGCCTGGAAAATAACATGAACGGAGCAGCCTGGTAGGCTGCAGTCCATGATGTTGCTAAGAGTTGGACCCAACTGAGCGACTTCACTTTCACTTTTCACTTTCATGCATTGGAGAAGGAAATGGCAACCCACTCCAGTGTTCTTGCCTAGAGAATCCCAGGGACAGAGGAGCCTGGTAGGAGGCCATCTCTGGGGTCGCACAGAGTCAGACACGACTGAAGCGACTTAGCAGCAGCAGCAGCAGATTCTTTCAGCTGATGTTTACACAGCAATGGTCCTGGACCATAAAGACCTACTGAGTTGAAGAATTGCAAGTGGTGGAGCCAAAGCCATCAGAATATTGAAGATACAATTCAGTGGTTGACAGCTCACTTACTTAGATCACAGTTAGTGTGGCAGACATAGAATTAGCATGGTGTCAAAGTGTGTTGACTGACCCAAGTTTTATTATAAACCAGAGTCATGGAAAAAAAAATTAATATCCAAACAATTGCATGTAGCTAGAGTGTTTTGTCTCCCTTTTACCCTGCACTTGATTAATCATTTATCATGCCAGTGGAGATAAAGTAAAATTTACATGTCCCACAAGTGATATTTTCTGTAGTAAATAATGCAGATTGAACTATGCACCAAAAAAAAAAAAAAATCAAGGTTTATAACCTCTTGGAATATATGCAATTTTCTCTGAATGAAAAATGGAAAGTTATAAATCATAGAAACTACATTGTGCAATAAAATATGTGAGACTTTGCTTTTATTGGATGGAATTCTGTCCTATCTATTTGCTTGATTATATTTTGGCAACTGTAATCTTTATGGCATAGGTGGTAAAGCCCTTCATGAAGAACTCAGCTCCAAAAGTATATCAAGGATTTATTTTAGTCACCTTTAATTCTCTTCTACTTCAGGTGGAGGGCTCATAAATATGGACCTTCCATATTTTGAATTACCTAGCTATTTAAACTGAAAAAGAAAAAGCCAGCTCGTGTGCCTTTGAATTCCATAAAATTTATTCAGTTAGACCAATGAGGATAGCAATAGGAAAAGAGTTGACAGTTGCACTAATTTTGTTTTCCTTTTGATTTCAACAGAGGAGAAAAATATTAATGCAAGGGCTAGTTTTGCTGAGAAAGTTCTCCATGTTCCATAAACATATGGAAGAAAACACTCATTGTAAGGAAAGAAAGCTTTGGTTTTTTTAAGTGTTCATTTGAATTCATTTATTTATTTGGTTGTGCCAGGTCTTAGTTGTGACATGCAGGATCTAGTTCCCTGACCAGGGATTGAACCCAGGTCCCTGTATTGGGAACACAAAGTCTTACCCGCTAGAACATAAGGAAAGTCCCAAAAGAAGGTACTTTAATCTTTTAATCCTCCTTCTTATTTTAATAGGCAAGGTGGCTATTCCGAGGTGGCTCAGCGGGTTCGATCCTTGGGTTAGGGACACCCCTGTGGAACACAATGACAACCCTCTCCAGTAGTCTTGCCTGGAAAATCCCACAGATGGAGAAGCCTGGCAGGAGACACATAGGGTCGCAAAGAGTCAGACACAGCTAAGTGACTGAGCACACGCCCACACATGCAACCAGAGTGCTTAGATAGTAGGCACCCATTAGGAGATATTTGCCATATACATCCTACACAAAAAGCCCAAAATATAAGACACAATTTCCGAACTCATGGAGTTGTAAAATTAGGTAAGGAAATGAGGAAGTATATCTGAATCAAGGCAGAAGACAGCTTTGCAAGAGGGCCACAAATAGCCCTACATAATCAGTAGATATAGCTATCAGATTGTACTTGTATCTCGTTGGGCTTTTGAAAGAGCTGATTGTTGCTGGGCCACAAAAAATGAGAAAGAATTTTAACAAATGACAATGGAGTAGGAGAAGATCATAACAGCTGGGGATTATAGCAAAGAAAACGCCTAAATAGGGGACATGAGGGAATTTTTTTTTAAGTGATGATTTTAATGATTTTCTTCCCTCGGCCCTTTCTTGTTGCAGTGCTCTGATTTAACTCTCTGTAGACAGGGCTTGTGCCATCTGCCCATGATAGTACACGGAAGAATAGCAAACACCTGATTAGTAGAAACAGGATCTGAAATTTGCACATTGCAATAATGGCCTCAATATTTGAAAACGAAAATGAAATGCAGCCAAATCAGAAAAAAAGGATCCTGCACATTGATTTAAGGATTCTATGGTGGGGGTTCTGAATGAGAGAGTGTGCTTTAATTAGACTGATGACTGGCTCTCTTGGCTCAGCGTCAACATTTTCTGTGTTTACTAGTTTCTGTGTCCCCTGCCTTCCTCACACATTCTTACAAATTAGAAGCCTGCTTTATTTTCCTTTCATACCTATGCTGCATTCCTTGGGGTTCTCACCCTATTCCCACCAGGTTTAAGTCATGGTCTTTCCTAGTGCTTCCTCAATGACACTGTTCTGAAAATGAACTCAATGGCCACTTGTGATTTTGTAAACATTACACATGTGCTTTATGAAGGAAATTGTTGCAGAATCAGAAATTTCCCAGTGAGGGTGAAATCCAGAGTAGATCAGGCCCAAAGGCTGGTGTAAGGTCTGGCATGATAGGTTAAACAATCAATAAATAATTAACTAAGAGTAGGAAACTAGCCACCTATGGTATGAATGGTATAGCTATAAGAGGAACAGCCCCTACCCCTCTTGGGCTTTCAGAACGCTTTCTTGATTCTAGCTCTCTAATAAGTGGGTCAAGAGATTCAGATGCCATAAAGAGGTAAGCAGGTTCATTGTTCACTTGAGTGAAACGCTGGAACACAGTGTCTGTGGGAAATAATGAGAGCCTCCTTGCCCAATTACCATTATTCTCCCCGTGTGAAAAAGCTTTCTTTCTCCTTGCCCGCAGCCTGTACTTCTGATAGCATTTCCAGCAGTGTCAAACAGCAAGGCATAACTCCATTACTTCTGGAACTATGCTTACATATTTATCCCTGCTGATATTTGTGATCTGGAAAAGTTGGTTTGAATACAGATGAAGCTATATGATATGAATATACATTTTATTTTTATTTTGAGCAAATTAAATTCTAAGTGAAATAGCAAAACTCCATTATAAAACACTGTTCTCAACCACAGATCTGGTCTAGTTATCATGTAGGTCAGATCATGTTGCTCATAAATACATATAAACTGATCATTATCTCATGCCTTCCTAATTTCCTAGCTAGTAAGAATTACCTAGAGAGAAATCATATACAGAAATTTTATAAAGGATAAAGATCTTTACCAGTATTAGGCTCAATAGAGCAAAAATTTTCCTAGTATTTTAAGGTTCAGTGTCAAGTCTATTGTTTGTTTAATAAGATATTATTATATTCAGTGTGAAAATTCTAAATGAAGGTAAATATAATATTTACATTATCTCTGTATAATTGAAGAGTTTTTCCATGTAAATAAAATCTTATGACTTGCCCAGGTTCACACAAATGATTCTGCAAAGAAATGACTTCTGACTCTTTTCACTGAATCATTTATCTTTTTGTCGTACCTTCAAAATCTTACTTGCTTAATAGTACAAAAGCAACCTTTTCTTTGCTTGATTTGGTTTCAGATTCCACTGTGCCAGATAATAAAGCACCATATTAATGAGGTCATTTAGAAAGTGGCCATTGTTTAAGACTGCAAAATTTCACAGCTTATTTTAAATATTTGATATTAATTTAATCTTGGTGTTAACATTTAGTCTTCCACCTGTAGTTAAGAGTGTTTTCTTTCTGGCTTACTTCACTCTGTATAATCGGCTCCAGTTTCATCCACCTCATTAGAACTGATTCAAATGTATTCTTTTTAATGGCTGAGTAATACTCCATTGTGTAT
Organism: Aepyceros melampus; assembly: GCA_006408695.1. Classification (NCBI taxonomy): domain Eukaryota; kingdom Metazoa; phylum Chordata; class Mammalia; order Artiodactyla; family Bovidae; genus Aepyceros; species Aepyceros melampus. The sequence continues at coordinate 364,322 of SJXQ01005067.1, forward strand.
ATGTACCACAGCTTTCTTATCCATTCATCTGCTGATGGACATCTAGGTTGCTTCCATGTCCTGGCTATTCTAAACAGTGCTGCGATGAACGTTGGGGTACACGTGTCTCTTTCAATTCTGGTTTCCTCTGTGTGTATGCCCAGCAGTGGGATTGCTGGGTCATAAGGCAGTTCTATTTGCAGTTTTTTAAGGAATCTCCACCAATACAGTATACTAACACATATATATGGAATTTAGAAAGATGGTAATGATAAACCTGTATGCGAGACAGCAAAAGAGACACAGATGTAAAGAACAGTCTTTTGGACTCTGTGGGAGAAGGAGAGAGTGGGACGATTTGGGAGAATGGCATTGAAACATGTATACTATCATGTAAGAAACAAATCACCAGTCTAGGTTCGATACAGGATATAGGATGCTTGGGGCTGGTGCACTGGGATGACCCAGAGAGATGATATGGGGAGGGTGATGGGAAGGGGGTTCAGGGTTGGGGACTCATGTACACCTGTGGCTGATTTATGTCAATGTATGGCAAAACCAATACAGTATTGTAAAGTAAAAAAATAAAAAATAAAGAGAAAAAAAAAAGAGTATTTTCATTTTCTTGCTAAGTATTCTAAAGTTCTTAGTAGAGTTTTATAAAATTACATATTCTAGAGTGCAGTAGCCCTAAGGATAAACATTGCTGAGTAAAGTTGCCTATATTTTATTTGATATTACCAAGACACCACCTCACTTTATATGATTTTGTTATTTTCAATATTATTCAGATGAAAACTTAGGTGCTTATTTTTTGCAAATGTGTTCTTTAAAATACAAATGGCAAAATTGGTTATTGGCTTAATATCTGTTGACTCCCTGTTCAATGCTTTTGTATCACTTCCAAACTTTTATTCTTATAATATAAATGATTGCTTTCACACTAAAATTAAATAAATCAGCATTCTTGATTAAACTATGAAATTGATAACATTATCAAATCTAATTAGGTTGAAAAATGGTCATACATAAATATACAGAATGATTTTATAATAGAGTGGCATTTCACAATGCTAATGAAAAATATCTGTTGGGTTGATGAAAAATATGTAAATAGAGAGAAATGTTTATGGTTATTGGCTTAATATCTGTTGACTCCCTGTTCAATGCTTTTGTATCACTTCCAAACTTTTATTCTTATAATATAAATGATTGCTTTCACACTAAAATTAAATAAATCAGCATTCTTGATTAAACTATGAAATTGATAACATTATCAAATCTAATTAGGTTGAAAAATGGTCATACATAAATATACAGAATGATTTTATAATAGAGTGGCATTTCACAATGCTAATGAAAAATATCTGTTGGGTTGATGAAAAATATGTAAATAAAGAGAAATGTTTATATAATACATTTATATGTATTATATACATGTATATAGATATATGCTTATAAATATATGTTTCTATAATAATTTCATATTCTTTCAATATAAAAGAATGAATGCAAAAGTAGAAAGTCAAGAAATACCTGGAGTAAAATTTGTTCTGGGAGTATAGAATAATACAGGGCAAAGGCTAATAGAGTTTTGCTGAGAGAACGCACTGGTCATAGCAAACACACTCTTCCAACGACACAAGAAGAGACTCTACACATGGACATCACCAGATGGTCAATACTGAAATCGATTGATTATATTCTTTGCAGTCAAAGATGGAGAAGCTCTATACAGTCAGCAAAATCAAGACCAGGAGCTGGCTGTGGCTCAGATCATGAACTCCTTATTGCTAACTTCAGATTTAAATTGAAAAAAGTAGGGGAAACCACTAGATCGTTCACATATCATCTAATTCAAATCCTTTATGATTATTCAGTGGAAGTGACAAATAGATTAAAGGGATTAGATCTGATAGACAGAGTGCCTGAAAAACTATGGGCAGAGGTTCATGACATTGTACAGGAGGCAGTGATTAAGACCATCCCCAAGAAAAAAAAAATGCAAAAAAGCAAAATGGTTGTCTGAGGAGGCCTTACAAATAGCTATGAAAAGAAGAGACAAAAGGCAAAGAAGAAAAGAAAAGATACACCCATTTGAATGCAGAGTGCAAAGAACGGCAAGGAGAGATAACAAAGCTTTCCTCAGTGGTCAATGCAAAGAAATAGAGGAAAACAATAGAATGGAAAACACAAGAGATCTCTTCCAGAAAATTAGAGATATCAAGGGAACATTTCATAAAAAGATGGGCTCAATAAAAGACAGAAATGGTAGGGACGTAACAGAAGCACAAGATATTAAGAAAAGGTGACAAGAATACACAGAAGAATTGTACAAAAAAATCTTCAAGACCCAGATAACCACCATGCTGTGATCACTCACTAGAGCCAGACATCCTGGAATGTGAAGTCAAGTGGGCCTTAGGAAGCATCACTATGAACAAAGCTAGTGGAGGTGATGGAATTCTAGTTGGCTGTTTCAAATCCTAAAAGATGATGCTGTGAAAGTGCTACATTCAATATGCCAGCAAATTTGGAGAGCTCAGCAGTGGCCATAGGACCGGAAAAGATCAGTTTTCATTCCAATCCCAAAGAAAAGCAATGCCAAAGAATGCTCAAACTATTGCAAAATTGCACTCATCTCAGTTCAGTTCAGTCGCTCAGTCATGTCTGACTCTTTGTGACTCCATGGACTGCAGCACACCAGGCCTCCTATCCATCACCAACTCCCAGAGTTTACCCAAACTCATGTCGATTGAGTCAGTGACGCCATCCCTAACACGCTAGTAAATTAATGTTCAAAATTCTCCAAACCAGGCTTCAACAGTACATGAGCCATAAGCTTCCAGAGGCTTAAGATGGATTTAGAAAAGGCAGATGAACCAGAGCTCAAATTGCCATCTGTTGGATCATCAAAAAAGTGAGAAAGTTGCAGAGAAACATCTATTTTTTCTTTATTGATTACACCAAAGCCTTTGACTGTATGGATCACAACAAACTGGAACATTCTTAAAGACATGGCAATACCAGAACACCTGACCTGCCTCCTGAGAAATCTATATGCAAGTCATATAGATTCAGACTGGTTCCACATAGGGAAAGGAGTAAGTCAAGGCTGTATATTGTCACCTTGCTTATTTAACTTATATGCAGAATACATATGAAAAACGCTGGACTGGATGAAGCACAAGCTGGAATCAAGATTTCCAGAAGAAATATCAATATCCCCAGATATGCAGATGACACCACCCTTATGGCAGAAAGTGAGGAACTACTAAAGAGCCTATTGATGAAAGTGAAAGAGGAGAGTGAAAAAGTTGGCTTAAAACTCTAACATTCATAAAATTAAAATCATGGCATTCAGTTCCATCATTTCATGGCAAATAGATGGGAAAACAATGGAAACAGTGTCAGACTTTATTTTGAGGGGCTCCAAAATCACTGCAGATGGTGACTGCAGCCATGAAATTAAGATTCTTGCTCCTTGGAAGGAAAGTTATGACCAACCTAGACAGCGTATTAAAAGACAGATACATTACTTTGCCAACAAAGGTCCACCTAGTCACGGCTATAGTTTTTCCAGTGGTCATATATGGATGTGAGAGTTGGACTGTGAATAAAGCTGAGCACTGAAGAATTGATGCTTTTGAACTGAGGTGTTGGAGTAGACTCTACAGAGTCCCTTGGGCTACAAGGAGTTCCAACCAGTAAATCCTAAAGGGAATCAGTCCTGAATTTCATTGGAAGGACTGATGCTGAAGCTGAAACTCCAATACTTTTTCACCTGATGCGAAGAACTGACTCATTTGAAAAGACCCTGATGCTGGGAAAGACTGAAGGTGGGAGGAGAAGGGGACAACAGAGGATGAGATGGTTGGATCGCATCACCAACTCAATGGACATGAGTTGTGTAAGCTCCAGGAGTTGGTGATGGATAGGGAATCCTGGCATGTTGCAGTCCATGGGATCTCAAAGGGTTGGACACAACTGAGAAATTGAACTGAACTGATCTGAAAAATATGAAATAATATAAAATATTTCCATATAAAATATTATTCATGTGTATGCATCATATATCAATGGTATAATATTATTTAGGGCTATAAATTTCCCTTTAAACAATGATTTTGCTGCATCACTCATTTTTAAAGTTACATGTTATATATGTTATATGTAATTTAGCTCAAAATATTTCCTAGATTCTATTGTGATATATTCTGTAATTTACAGATAATTCAAAATTATGCAGTTTAATTTACAAACATTGGGGATTTTCTAGTTAATGTTTCTGTCAATTTTTAATTTAATTCCATGAAGATAAAATAAGATGTTCTGTGTTATACTGAATCATGATGGAGATAGTATATATCAACTTGGTTAATCATGTTAATTAACTTTTTTATTCTCATTTTTTAATTATCTTTGACCTCTAGTTGCATTAGTTTGACAGCTAGTGACAGAATTTCTCGACTTTTGTCTTATTTATTCCATATTCATTTTGATGGTTAATTTTTTTAGAATTTTTCATTGGCTTTTTATATTTTTTTCAAGATTATAAATATACCATTACATTGTCTTCTGCCTCCCAGAATCTCTTCTGAAAAATCAGCTGTCCATCTTATTTTTGGAATTTTGAAGGTAATGCTTCATTCTTCTTCTGTCAGCTTTTAACTTTTTGTTTTCATCTTCTTTATTGTTATGTACAGTTTTCTAATATTTATCCTGCTTCTCATTCAGTCAGTTTCTTAGAACCATTGTTGACTTGGTATGTGTCACCAGATTTGAAAAATTCTAGATATTATCTCTGTAAATATCCCTTTTGCTCTAGACTCCTTCCTTTACATTGGACTCCAATTATACATGTCAGACATTTCTTTGTCTTCTTTCCATTTCTTTTGTTTCTTTTCTTTCTTTTTTGTTCTCCATATACTATAATTTTGATAATGTCTACTGACATGTCTGAGTTCTAATTTATGTTTTCTTGTTTCAAGTAAAATTAATGAACTCTTATTTTCATATGTTAACTTTTTAACTTCTAGAATTATATTTTGATTATTTTTATAGATTACAGTTTTTGATTCCTCATGCATCTATTTTTTCCATCTTTCTATTCTTCTATCTCCCATATTAATAAAAATTATTGTCAATCTCTTGGCTTCTAACTACAATTTCAGTTTCAATTGTGAATATATTTCCATGGCTTGTGTTATTCCTTGTTATCAGTCACATTTACCTCATTCTTTTTATGGATTGAAGTTTTTGAAATTTTATGCCACATGCTGTGTATTAATCAATCACAGAAGCTTCAGCTGTTACCATATATCAGCTAATATTCATCCTTTCCTCCCTTAATCAATCTAGAGAGGTGAAAACGGTTGGGTCAGAGCTAGGTTGCAGTTTATAAGGCTTAGTCCGTCACTAGTTTGTCTCAGTTCCTCGGGTATGGCAGTGCTTTTGATTGAGAATCTGCCTTTTTTCTCTCCCCTCAAGTCTAAAAGAAAAGTTTGCCTTTACAGACTGGAGCTCAGCTCATTATCTCTGACCCATGCAAGATAGCTGAACAGTCATTTTTGGAGAATATCTGCTCTCTACAGGAACTGTACTCTCCTAAGTGCCATGAGACAAGAATAGATTTTATTCTGCTTTTCTCTTTACAGCCCCAGACTAGAAGAATTCAACAAATATCTTACAGAGATACTGGGCTTGTGTTTGGACTTTTTTTCTGATTCATCAAAGCAGTGTCTTATTGGTTTCTCTTTTCCATGGTAGATACCATTTTTTGGACTAAGACTTATCCTTAGTGCAACTCAGACTCAGTAAAAACCCACAGGAAAAAATAGCCTGTGGTGCTCAATATTAAGTGTTAATTTCTATTCTCATTGAAAGTTTTGGTGGATAGAATATTAAGATATCCTCCAAGATTTTCCACATCTGGGATATTTGTTCTGAATAGACTTGGGTCCCTGAATATGATAAATTTTACTACCAGTACTAGGGTTATAATATATAACATTATTAACTTTGCAAAAAGGAAATGATCAAGATGGACTAAATCTAACCACAAGAGACCTTTAAAAGCACAGAGCTGTTTGTGGCTTGTTGCAGAAGAGGAAATCATAAATAAGCACTCTACTTGACCTGAAGATGGCAAACATCCATGTTGCGAAGTGTCAATAGAGAAGGGTTCCCAGTAGGGCTTAAGGTGGTCCCCGGCCAAGAACTCAGCAAAACTGAGACCTCATTCTTATAACCACTGTAAAAAAAACTTCTAACAAAAATGAGGTTGGAAAAGTAGTCTGTGTCTCAGATAAGAACTACATCCCCAAGTAAAACCTTGACTCCAGTCTTATAAATCCTAAGAATTTTGTCATGCTGGGCACAGACTTTCAAACAAAAGAATTATGACTGAAAATGGTCCTGGTTTAAACCATTATAGTTAAGATAGTTATTTGTTGCACAGCAAGTAAACTAATAAGAAATATTTAATCCTCCTTATTTATTCAGTTCCCTACTACCTTTAAGAATATATATATATTTTCAAATTTATTGTTTTTTTCTATTTATTTCAGCAGTAAAAGTTACCTGCTGCTGCTTAATAAATTTTACTCAGTATATTTTTATTCTAACTGCTTCTTTGTAAAGCATATAAATAAGAAGTTGAGGACAAAGACTCCCTCATACACAATCTACCAAATAGCCTACCTCTAAACTAAATTACAGAAAGTGGAGAATTGCATGCAATCTTTAGTATATTCCTCAAAATTTTTTTATCCTTTTATAAATTAGACTGGTAGATGGATGATATAGCATATTTTATAGATAGAAAGATTAACAGAAAGTGGAAGTTTAGAAAATGAACAAATAGATTTAAGTCACAAATTTTTATGATAGTTACAAACCAACTAATGAAATAATATCTTAAATTGGCAATGCCAAAGAAAGTATATGTGCTATATGAAAATTTCAAGGCACAAATAGAAATATTTGCTCATTCAATAAGCAAGCATAAAACTATGGCATATAAATATGTTTGGAATAAATGTTTAAAAAGAACAAAATGTGTTTTCTATGGTTCCCTGGAGATACTATAAATGGCTGTACAATCACAAACCAAAGCCTTCTTAATTCTTACCATTAAAGATGCATTATTGTAAGATAGACACCAAGTAGTAGTAAAAGTCATTGCTGCAATATATTGCTCTGTCAAGAAAATTTTGACTGCTTGCATGAAAATGACACAAAATCCTTAACAAATTGATTTCTTGAAGTTGTACTTCAATGAACAGTTGTCATGACTGTATTAAAAAATAGCTATGGCTATTATATTTTATTCACTCCTCACATGAAGTTTGGCAGAATTTGCTTTGTTGTTGACATGCTTAAAATGACACATTTATCCTTGGAAGAAAAGTTATGACCAACCTAGATAGCATATTGAAAAGCAGAGACATTACCTTGCCAACAAATGTCCATCTTGTCGAAGCTATCGTTTTTCCAGTGGTCATGTATGGATGCGAGAGTTGGACTGTGAAGAAAGCTGAGTGAGGAAGAATTGATGCTTTTGAACTCTGGTGTTAGAGAAGCCTCTTGAGAGTCCCTTGGACTGCAAGGAGATCCAACCAGTCCATTCTGAAGGAGATCGGCCCTGGGTGTTCTTTGGAAGGAATGATGCTAAAGCTGAAATTCCAATACTTTGGCCACCTCATGTGAAGAGTTGACTCATTGGAAAAGACTCTGATGCTGGGAGGGATTGAGGGCAGGAGGAAAGGGGACGACAGAGGATGACGTGGCTGGATGGCATCACTGACTCGATGGACGTGAGTCGAGTGAACGCCAGGAGATGGTGATGGACAGGGAGGCCTGGTGTGCTGTGATTCCTGGGGTCGCAGAAAGTCGGACACGACTGAGCGACTGAACTGAACTGAACTGAACCTATATGCTCCTTAAAATTACACATTTAACCTATATGCCCACTAATTTAAAATGAAAAAGGGGATAGGTATCCGCATTTATTAAGGGAAATTCTTTTGCATAATCAACTCTTAAACTTACTTAGCCCATAAAAATAGTTCATTAGTCAGCAACATTTGTCACATTCTTACCATATAACGGGCTTCCCAGGTGGCACTAGTGGTAAAGAACCCACCTGCCAATTCAGGAGACATAAGAGACGCAGCTTCAACTCTGGGTCAGGAAGATCCCCTGGAGGCAGGCATGGCAACCCCTTCCAGTATTCCTGCTTGGAGAATCCCAAGGGCAGAGAAACCTAGCGGGGTACAGTCCATAGGGTGGCAGAGAGTCAGACGACTGACGCGACTTAGCTCCGCGCATGTGCACGTTCTATGCAGCAAGTAGTTGTTAGCGCTGGGATTCAAAAGCTGAAAGACGTTCACAAAGTCCTTGGCCTTGAGAAGTTTTCAACATCTGGCTGTTAACAGGCAACAAATTATTACAAACAACAATTACAGATAAAGGAAATATCCTAAAGGAGAAGTCCAACATGTGATGAGAGCCTATAGCAGAGTAATGTAATTGTGAGTGTTCAAGAAACGGTTTCCTGAAGAAGTGAATTTAAAGGAAAAGATGGTTGTATCAAGGTAGGGTCACGTCAAACAGAGAAAGCAGCATGCTCAAGTCTTTGTGGTCTTGATGTTGAGAATGAGGGTGACACCTTCACACTGTGAGAGGACCAGCTCTGAGAGTAATCAGAGGCCAGGTTTTGCAGTCTCATAACCCTTTTAGGGACCATATTACATGGACCCCAAGTCCAGCTCTACTCAGTACCATCTTCAGAACAGTATTTTTCAGTACTCTGAAAAGTAAATCACCAGTTCACAATGAAATAATACAGTAATGAAAGGGAAGGTTTACTTTTTTAAGATTTTTATTGAGTTATAATTGATTTACACTTGTGTTTTTGCCTGGAGAATCCCAGGGATGGGAGCCTGGTGGGCTGTCGTCTATGGGATCACACAGAGTCGGACACGACTGAAGCAACCTAGCAGCAGCAGCAGCATTGTGTTAGTTTTACGTGTATAGCAAAATGAGTCATGTGTACATATATTCACTCTCTTTTTTAAAATTATTTTTCCATATCATCACTGTAGAGTATTGAGCTCCCTCTGCTCTACAGTAGGTTCTTACTAGCTATGCATTTTATATATAGCAGTGTGTATGTAAGTCGCAATATCCCAATTTACCCTCCCCCAGCATCCCCAGGTACCATAAGTTTGTTTTCTACATCTATGACTCTAATTCTGTTTTATAAATAATTTCATTTGAACCCTTATGTTTTTAGAGTCCACATGTAAGTGATATCATGTGACATTTGTCTTTTTGTGTCTGACTTGCTTCACTCAGTATAACAGTCTTCAGGTTCATCCATGTTGCTGCAAATGACACTATTTTATTTTTTATGACTGAGTAATATTCCACTGTGCATATATACACCACTCTTTCTTTACCCATTCATCTGTTGATGGACATTTACATTGCTTCTATGTCCTGGCTACTGTGAGTAGGGCTGCAATAAACACTGGTGTTCATGTATTTTTCTGAATTATGGTTTTCTCCTGATATATGCCTAGAAGTGGGATTGCTGGGTCATATAGTAGTTCTATTTTTACTTTATTAAGGAATCTCTACATTGTTCTCCAGCATGACTGTACAAATTTACATTCCCACCAATAGTGTAGAAGGTTCCCTTTTCTCCATACCCTCTCCAACATTTATTGTTTGTAGATTTTTTTTAAATTGCAGGATGATTGTTTTACAATCTTGTGTTGATTTCTGCCATACATCAACATGAATCATCCATAGGCATACATATATCCCCTCCCTCTTGAACCTCCTTCCCCCTTCACACCCCTCTCACTCCTTTAGGTAGTCACAGAGCACCAGGTTAGAGTTCCCTGCGTTATATACCAAATTCCACCGGCTATCTATTTTACACGTGGTAATGCATATGTTTCAAAGCTACTCTCTGTCCATCTCACCCTTTCCTTCCCCAACTGTGTCCACAAGTCTGTTCTCTGTGTCTGTGTCTCCACTGTTGCTCTTCAAATAGGTTCATCAGTACTATCTTTATAGATTCCATATATGTACATTAAGATATGCCATCTTGGTTTTGTTGATGACTAACCTTAGGAATTTATGTAGCTGTGTAGTCTGCTCACAATCACATGGTTCTTGTTTATTCTCATCCATCTAAGCTCTTCAAGAGCTTCTAACAACCTCAAAAAACAAGTGACTTAAATTATATCCATTTGTTCTCAGGTTGTTCACTGTCCAACTACTAAGGATCTCAAATGTGTTGCAGGGGCCTCACACCAGCAAAGAAGGAGAGAGAGAACTAAGTAATCAGCACCCACATAACTGAGAATTGAGAGTATAAATTTGTCCTCCCCTCTCTGGAGCAAAACTCCTGGAGCCTTTGATTCATAGACAAAAATCCATGTCCTTTATCAACAATAAGAAGATCTAACTGTTAGCTTTTTAATACAGTACAGCAGTTATATTTTGTGTCTCCAAGGAAGTAAAATTAGGGAGCTTTTATTCTTCATTTGTGCAGAAATCCTGATGCAAATCCTTCACACAATGCTTGATTAACAACTACAGAAATACATTTTGTTTAGGGAATCCCTACACTTGAACTTCACCCCACAGTTAATACTATATCCCCCTGGTGTCTTATTTTAAAAAATGAAAGGAAACAAGCCAATTTACTAACAGAGAAAAATGATAAGCCATGAATATGAAAAAACATGTACAGTAGGACACTCCTGAGATTTCATTTCAATTTACCAATGTTTAGGATGAGAATCAAGTACTACACAGCCAGTAATTTATCCAGTTAGAAGTGCCTGCTTTTGAAAGAACTATAAATACCTAATTATAGTATATTTACTAAAAAATATATTCTATAAAGTCTGATAGAGTTAGATCTACCAGACCTTGGGAAAATAGCTATTTTTCTCCAATCTTTCATTTTATGTTCATGAGTAGAGCCATCCACTTCATGATATAAATGAGGTCACGCTTTAAGGCATTTATCGTAATACCTAACACTGTAAGTGTTACAGTAGTATTAGCACTATTTCTGTGGTTATTATTATCTATTACTTCAGCAATTTATCAGTTAAAAGAAACATTTTTTTGCCTTGTTTTGCATCTCTGAAATCAGGATACATATAACAGTCATAGTTTAAATAGAAGTTTCTATTTTCTTTTCTTAGTTCTATGAAAATGACATAACACATGGTATTATCAGCATAGTCATCATCTGGAAACCACATTAATACTTCTAGGCCATGAAAGTGTTAACTAAAACCTTCAGGCAGTATATTACTAAACAGTATCTTAGTTGCTTACAATTTCCAAGCAATGTGTCTTTGAATTTATAGCTCACGTTTCATGCACTAACTTTTACGATGTATTGAGAAGACTAAACTCCATTTGCTTGCCATGAATTAAAATTTGACAGGTATTTAATGAGTCCTATTGTTAGATGCTATAAGGAATATAAAGTATAGAACCCTTGAGGAACACCTTAAAAGAAGCGCATGTCTACATGACATACAAGCTAAAATAGTTTTATAGTCACAATAGGCACCAAATGAAGATTTGTCAGAAATATCCAAAGGGAGAGAGTAGAATTACATACATGGGTGAGTAACTTTGAACAGAGACTGTGTATACTGATTAGAGCTGTACAGTTTTAAACCTGGAAATGATACTAGAAACCAGCCATTGCGTGAAGGCCTGTGGTTTAGTCATTACACTTTAAGAGGAGGACATGAAGGCCCAGAGAACTGCGTGAGTCACTATGCCATTTGCCTTAGATTTGACTGACCCAGAGAGCAAGCCTCAATCTTCTGACTCTGGATCCAGAGCAGAGTTCAAAGGACATTAATCGGTGTGTAGGTGTGCTAGATACTATGCTAGTCAGGGTAGAAGCCAGTCTCTGTCTGTACAGCTGTATTTAACTAAAGTTAAAGGGGGTTCATAGAGGAATGTTAGGGATTAGCCACAGGGCCTCTGGAGTTCAGACTCAAAGATGAGAAAGGGAATGTCATTAGGTTAAAGGATGTGAAAGTGGCTGATTTTTGCATGAAAAGGTATCGCAGTAATGATGAATGCATAGGCAGATTCTAGTATATTATAGCAGACAAAAAAGAGTTAAGAAAACAGAATGACTTATTGGCACCTGGCCTCTCATCTGGCACTATTTTTTTTTTGTATTTGTATGAGATCCCTATAAATAAAATAGAGGTAGAACTGAAGAAGGCATCTCAATGAATGACTGTGTGACTCACAGAGGCCAGAAGAGCTCAGACAATCAGCTAGGAGAACTCAGATGGTCAGCTCCTGGTGACAACATGGACTACAGAATAGGGGAGGAGAGTGGTCTCCCTAAATCTACATGGAATCAACATCAGGTGGGAGCTCTTGACACAGACAAAGATAATCTCAACTGGACTGTATCAATAGTGGCAGCAGCCAACAGTGGTTTTAAACAGAATGTATTTGAGACAGGAAAGCTGAAAAAAAATGGAAGAATCAAAGCAAATGCTAGTAGTTCCAAAAATGGTGGGGACTCTGGATCAGATGGAATGTCCTTGAAGATTATGAGGCAGCAGAATAAATTGCATTTGGATAATCACTGTCATTGCCAACATATCCTTATGTAAATGTTGGAATGTGCTCAGATTCTCTGTGTCTCTCTTTGTCTCTGTCTCTATGTCACTCTCTCACACACACCCCTACCTACACAAGACAGGAAGGAGATATACCCAAATGTTGCCAATGGGTACTTTTAAATTATTTATTTATTTACTTGGCTACATCAGTTCTTAGTTGCAGCTTGTAGAATCTGAAGAGTTGTTGTATGTGAAATCTGGTTCCCTGACCAGGAACTGAACCCAGGGCCCCTGCATGACAGCATGAAATCTTAGCCACTGAAACACCAGGGAAGTCTTCTGTTATTTTTGAATGGTAGGACTGTAAGATTCTATCCTTTTGATTGTCAGTGTTTTCTATATTTTACATAGTAAATGTGTGATACTTTACATATTAAAATTTTAATAGCATTTTACTCACCACTACAGGGGTTTTCAATTCTATTTTTAAAATTACTAAGGCTATAATATAGAGACTATCCTAACATCTGAATTTCTGTCTAGATTTGAATGTCATCATATCCTGAGTGCATTGAACACAGTTAGGGTAATATACCTGCCTAATACATTTATAATTTTATTACTGATATACAGTCTCTGTGCTAATCTGCACGAGGCATTATTACTACAGTATTTTGTAAATGATGCTCTTATTTGTAGCAGAGTTGAACTGAAATGTAAGAACTTGAAAAATATTTTAGTTTTTAAATTTTTCTTCTTTTATTGCTGCTTTTGGCATTTTATAAAGATCTCAGTTGCATTTTGTTTTATCATTCACTACATGTAAATATGGAAGAGTGTGAGAAATCCAGTTAGACATGCTCTGTATTTACAGAGTCGTTGCTGCGATAGTGTGCATGTTATAAAAACACCTTGGTCAGGTAAATCATGAGAGATTATGGATTCATTCAACAAATATATACAATGAGCACCTATTATGAGCAAGTAATAATAGCCTTTATTGAAAAGTAAGATTTATATTTAAATGGAATTCTAGCTGTCTGAAACAATGATACACAGCATAAAATGCTAGTAAGATCACAGAACAAAAGAGTATGTCTACCAGTTGTTATATCAGCATGCATTTGAAGAATTTCAAAATTCGTGAATTTTTGTACAGACATTTTAACTATTGAAGACGGGAAAAACAGAGTTTTAAGCATGTTATGCTTTATTATTTAAAGAAATGTAAAACTGCAACTGAAAAGCAAAAAAGAGAAATTTGTGCAATGTATGGAGAAGGTGCTATGACTATTCGAAAGTATCAAAGTGGTTTGTGAGTTTTGTGCTGGAGATTTTTTGCTGGACAATGCTCCATGGCCGAGTAGACCAGTTGAAGTTGGTAGCAATCAAATCGAGACTTTAATTAACAATCAATGTTATATCATATGGAATATAGCTGATATACTTAAAATATCCAAATTGAGCATTGAAAATCATTTGCACCAGCTTGATTATGTTAATTGCTTTGATGTTTGGATTCCACATAAGAAGAAAAAACCTCTTGACCACATTCCCACATGCAAATTTATTTAAACATAATGAAAATGCTTTTGTTTTTCTAAACAAGTTGTGACAGGCAATGAAAAGTGGATACTGTGAAATAATGTGGAATGGGAGAGATGGTGGGGCAAGTGAAATGAACCATCACTAACCACCAAAGAGCAGTCTTCATCCAAAAGAAGGTGACATGTATATGGTGGCATTGGAAGGGAGTGCTTTATTATAAGCTTCTTATGGAAAACAAAATGATTAATTCCAAGTACTGCTCCCAGTTAGACCAACTAAAAGCAGCACTCAGTGAAAAGTGTCTAGAACTATTCAACAGAAAATACATAATCTTCCATAAGGATAATGCAAGACTCCATGTTTCTTTGATGATCAAGGAACAACTGTTATAGCTTGTCTGGGTAGTTCTGATTCATCTGCTATATTTACCAGGCATTGCATTTTTGGATTTCTATTTATTACAATCTTTACAAAATTTTCTTAATGGAAAAATTTCAATTCCCTGCAAGACAGTAAAAGGCACCTGGGACAGTTCTTTGCTCAAAAAGATAAAAAGTTTTAAAAAAATGAAATTATGACATTGCCTGAAAAAAAGGCAGATGGTAGTAGAACAAAACAATGAATATATTCTTCCATAAAGTTATTGGTGAAGGTGAAAAACTGTGTCTTTTATTTTTACTTCAAAACCAAAGGAAATTTTTGGCCAACACAACGTGTAAGCTAACTATATACCATACCAAAAAATGGTAGTTCAACAACATTAGAGTGAAGGGTAAGAGGGAGAGGACCTTCATTCTGACACTAGTAGGGATCACAGTGCAGTTCAGTTCAGTGGCTCAGTCTTTGCGACCCCATGAATTGCAGCACGCCAGGCCTCCCTGTCCATCACCAACTCCCGGAGTTCACTCAGACTCACGTCCATCGAGGCAGTGATGCCATCCAGCCATCTCATCCTCTGTCGTCCCCTTCTCCTCCTGCCCCCAATCCCTCCCAGCAACAGAGTCTTTTCCATTGAATCAGCTCTTCGCATGAGGTGGCCAAAGTACTGGAGTTTCAGCTTTAGCATCATTCCTTCCAAAGAAATTCAGGGCTGATCTCCTTC
Organism: Aepyceros melampus; assembly: GCA_006408695.1. Lineage (NCBI taxonomy): Eukaryota > Metazoa > Chordata > Mammalia > Artiodactyla > Bovidae > Aepyceros > Aepyceros melampus. Next base: position 379,589 of record SJXQ01005067.1, read on the forward strand.
AGAATGGACTGGTTGGATCTCCTTGCAGTCCAAGGGACTCTCAAGAGTCTTCTCCAACACCACACTTCAAAAGCATCAATTCTTCGGCACTCAGCTTTCTTCACAGTCCAACTCTCACATCCATACATGACCACAGGAAAAACCATAGCCTTGACTACACGGACCTTTGTTGGCAAAGTAATGCCTCTGCTTTTGAATATGCTATCTAGTTTGGTCATAACTTTTCTTCCAAGGAGTGAGCGTCTTTTAATTTCATGGCTGCAGTCACCATCTGCAGTGATTTTGGAGCCCCAAAAAATGAAGTCTGGCACTGTTTCCACTGTTTCCCCATCTATTTCCCATGAAGTGATGGGAGCAGTTGCCATGCTGTAAGTTTTCTGAATGTTGAGCTTTAAGCCAACTTTTTCACTCTCCACTTTCACTTTCATCAAGAGACTTTTTAGTTCTTCGCTTTCTGCCATAAGGGTGGTGTCATCTGCATATCTGAGGNCCCCATCTATTTCCCATGAAGTGATGGGAGCAGTTGCCATGCTGTAAGTTTTCTGAATGTTGAGCTTTAAGCCAACTTTTTCACTCTCCACTTTCACTTTCATCAAGAGACTTTTTAGTTCTTCGCTTTCTGCCATAAGGGTGGTGTCATCTGCATATCTGAGGTTATTGATATTTCTCCCGGTAATCTTGATTCCAGCCTGTGCTTCTTCCAGCCCAGCGTTCCTCATGATGTACTCTGCATAGACGTTAAATAAGCAGGGTGACAATATACAGCCTTGATGTACTCCTTTTCCTATTTGAAACCAGTCTGTTGTTCCATGTCCAGTTCTAACTGTTGCTTCCTGACTTGCATACAGGTTTCTCCAGAGGCAGATCAGGTGCTCTGGTATTCCCATCTCTTTCCAAATTTTCCTCAGTTTATTGTGATCCACACAGTCAAAGGCTTTGGCATAGTCAATAAAGAAGACATAGATATTTTTCTGGAACTCTCTTGCTTTTTCCATGATCCAGCGGATGTTGGCAATTTGATCTCTGGTTCCTCTGCCTTTTCTAAAACCAGCTTGAGCATCTGGAAGTTCACGGTTCATGTATTGTTGAAGCCTGGCTTGGAGAATTTTGAGCATTACTTTACTAGCATGTGAAATGAGTGCAATTGTGCAGTAGTTTGAGCATTCTTTGGTAAGGATATATAACAGTAATAATTAATGAAATTTAAAGCAGACTTTATACTGTTAAAGGATGACACAACCATCACTGAGGAGCTAAGAAAAATATTTAAACGTGGTTTTATTGCTTCTTAAAATATAGACAAATGTTGATAGTCAGGCATAGTCTCTCCAGGCAAAGTAGACGCTAATCATACATGAGAATTTTAAAAAATCATAGAGTTCAGAGATTGGTGGAATCTCAGAGATGCATGTGGAGTGACATCATCACTAAAAACACAGTTACTTCGGTGAAACTGATTCTGATTGCTTAGCACATTGCTATGCTGTGCTCAGTCATGTCCAACTCTTTTCAACTCCATGGACTGAAGTCCACTGGGCTCCTCTGTCCATGGGATTTTCCAGGCAAGAATATTGAAGTTGGTTGCCATTTCCTACTGTAGGGGATTTTCCCAACCCAGGGATCAAACCCACCTCTCTTTCATCTCCTACATTGGCAAGAGTATTGTTTACCACTGCCCCACCTGGGAAGCTTGGTACTCAGTGGCATGTATAGTGGAGTGAATTTTTTTGTAACTGACTGACTTTTGGTCTGTCACTGTTACATTGACTTTTAATATATCATTGATCAATTGAGCAGCTTTAAAAATGATTGTGATGCCACTTGGACCATGACTACCAAACAAGCCGTCTTTTCCTAAGTTTTTTTCTTTTTTATTCTGTCTGTCAAGTTATCAGAGGGAAAAATTAAGTTGAAAAATTTAAACATATCAAGAAAGTGTATAAAACAGACAGCATAAAATATCAGATCAATATTTATGCTACTTTCATCTTTCAGTAGTAATGAAATGAATATTCTTATTGAAAGAAAATTCTGATTAACAGCAAAGTGCCACTTCTGGAAATGGCAGAAAAGGCTGTGCTGTGTTAATTCTATGACAACTGTGTATAAATTCTGCACAAAATATTAAAATAAACTACCTAAAGTGAAAGTGAAGTCACTCAGTCATGTTTAAGTCTTTGCAACCCCATGGACAGTAGGTCACCAGGCTCCTCCATCCATGGGATTTTTCCAGGCCAGAGTACTGGAGCGGGTTGCCATTTCCTTCATCCAGAGGATCTTCCTGACCCAGGGATCGAACCTGGGTCTCCTGCATTATAGGTAGATGCTTTACCATCTGAGCCACCAGGGAAGTAACCTACCTAAACTACCAATAAACAAACAAAAACAGGTAGAAGCTGTACACAGTTCTTAAGAGAAAGAATACCATGTATAAACAGCTTTTTCCTTAAAAGCATTTTCTAGTGTTCTACCACAGAGTAAGATTAGAATTCAAAAAGAAATGAGCTGAAGAAACAAAAGTCAGAGCTTGGTGCTACCAGAGTAGCTGGTTATTGGAAAAAACTCCTGGAAAGGAAGACGTCCCAGAGGGGGCATTCTAAACTGCATATTTTTGCTTCAGATTCTTTTTTAAATATTACTGCTTCAGTAATATTCATATTATGGCTTAGATTCATATATAAAAATATGTATGCAGAGGAGGATTCAAAACCTAGAAGAAAGCAGTATGTGGGAGACAGATATTTCAGCAGTTGCCTCCATCTAGGTAGACAGAGTTTCTAAATCAAGTTCCACCAAGTTGATATAGCTTGTTGAATGCTCTGGACTTTTATGATGGTATCAAAAAGGTCAAATAAATATTCTAGAATTTGAAAATTTTGGATGGATTTAGAAAACTGGTCACATCAAATGAAAAGATCAGTGAATCTGAAGAAAAGTCATTATAAAATAAACAGAAAATAAAGACTGAAAGAAAACAAAATTCAGTGGCATATAGGAAAATACCAATCCAATTTATATGTATTGGAATCATAGAAGTATTTTTTTAAAAAGGCAAAAAAATATTTTAAGTACAGTGGCTGAACATTTTCCAAATTTACTGAAAAACATATATTTACAGATTCAATAACTTCAGCAAACCCCATGTAGTTGAATTACAAATGAAAGAACTTCAAAAGTGAAAATGTCAAAAAAAAATAGAGGATAAAGAAAAAATGTTAAATACAGCCAGTGTAAACGAAACATATTTCTTTTTTCATATTAGAACAGGGATAAGAATAATGGTTGACTTCATCCAAAACAAAAGAGCTCCATGAAATAATACAATGACATCTTTAAAGTGCTGACAGAAAAGAAAAAATCTGTTAACCAAAAATTCTATATACAGCAAAGTAACCTTCAAGAAAAGGTGAAGTGAATATAAGATAAATGAAAGCTGAGAGAATTTTCACCAGCATAAAAGAAATACAGGAAAAGAAATGCCAAATAAAATTTTTCAACCTGAAAAACTAGTCACATATCAGGTGGAAAGTGAAGGAGGAAATGAATCGCACCGTATCAGAAACGAACACCACACAATTTAAAATGATTTATTTTCTTATACTGAAAAAATATAAAAATGTGGGATTTTCTAACATACAAAAGTTTTATATATATATATATAGCAATAATAGCACAGAGAAAGAAGAGGGAATAAATGGATAGTAATGCAATTATATGTAAAGTTGTATAATCTTGATTCATGGATAAATTAAGCCAATGAGTGAAGCTGCTCAGTTGTGTCCAACTCTTTGCAACCCCATGGACTGTAGCCTACCAGGCTTCTCCGTCCATCAGATACTCCAGGCAAGGGTACTGGAGTGGGTTGCCATTTCCTCCTCCAAAATTAAGCCATATCCCCCCAGAAAGAAAGAATAGTTAACAAGTCATTTGAAGAAGTAAAACATAATCATAAAAAACACTCAGTTCAACCAAAGAAAGCAAGAAACAAAACTAGACATGATCTGGAAAGGAAAACTTGCTATTTTTCATAACTGTATTTATTATAAATAGACAAATATTTTTATCAAAGGCATTGATGGTCAGACTCAATAAAAATATCAGGAAACACATCTAAGCTAATTTCAGGGTATACAGTTTAAATATACAGACACAAAAATGTCAGAAGTGAACAAATGAAGAAAGTATATACCACCAAAACATTAAGAAAGTTGGTGTGGTTTTATTTCTAGCATACAGTAAACTTCAGAGCAGGAATACCAGGGGATAAAGATAACTTTTTCATAGTAATAAAAAGTGTCAGTTCAACAAGAAGATATAGCAACTTTAAATGTGTCTGCAATTCAGAACAGAAACTTAAATGTATTAAGCAAACTGACAGAATTAGCAGCTGCTGCTAAGTCACATCAGCTTGTCCAACTCTGTGTGACCCATAGACGGCAGCCCACCAGGCTCCCATCCCTGGGATTCTCCAGGCAAGAGGAAACATAAATTCAAATGACATGTAGAAATTTTTACTTTTCTCTCTTCATTTGTTAATAAAAGAAGTAGACAAATAATAAAATGAGAAAGCCTAGAGATGATTTGAGCAACATTCCTAACAAAATAATCTACATAATATTTATATGTCACAGATGGGACATGTCATTTGTGAGATTTTACAAGGGATGGGAGGAAGAAAGTTTCTCAGAACTACAGGGAGTAGAATTGGAAAGGTACAGAAGAATGACTGAGAAGGCATGTGCTAGCCTCAAATGCACAATTAGCAGAATTGGATATGAATCTGGAAAACTAGGTAAAGATCTCCATAGCATTTGGTGTTAGGAAGGGTAGATCATTATCAGACTTCATGTAGGCAACTGTAGGGTAACTGGCCACCTCATGTGAAGAGCTGACTCATTGGAAAAGACTCTGATGCTGGGAAGGATTGGGGGCAGGAGGAGAAGGGGACGACCAAGGATGAGATGGCTGGATGGCATCACTGACTCCATGGGCGTGAGTCTGAGTGAACTCCGGGAATTGGTGATGGACAGGGAGGCCTGGCGAGCTGCGATTCATGGGGTCGCAAAGAGTCAGACACGACTGAGCGACTGAACTGAACTGAACTGAGGGTAATTACTGAAGGAAAGAGAGATAGCATGTGGTCTCATCACTTTGTAGCAAACAGGAAGGGAAAACTGGAAGCAGTGAAATATTTTATTTTCTTGGGTTCCAAAATCACTGCAGACCTTGTCTGAAGCCATGAAATTGAAATTAGATGTTTATTCCTTGGGGGGAAAATAAAGCTATGAAAAACTTAGACAGCATATTAAAAGCAGAGATCTCACTTTGCTGACTAAAGTCCATATAGTCAAAGCAATGGTTTTTCCAGTATTCATGTACAAATGTGACAGTTGGACCATAAACAAGGCTGAGCACTGAAGGATTCATGCTTCAAACTATGGCGCTGGAGAAGACTCTTGAGAGTCCCTTGGACAGCAAGGAGATCAAACCAGTCAAACCTAAAGAAAATCAGTGCTGAATATTCATTGGAAGGCTTGATGCTAAAGCTGAAGCTCCAATACTTTGGCCACCTGATGTGAAGAGCTGACTCATTTCGAAAAGATCCTGATGCTGGAAGATTGAGGGCAGGAGGAGAAGGGAGTGACAAATGATGAGATGGTTGGACCAACCCAATGGATACGAGTTTGAGCAAACTCTGGGAGATAGTGAACTGCAGTCAATGGGGTCACAAAGAGTTCAACATGACTTAGCAACTGGTCAACAACAACACTCCTAAGAGTTGATTAGGGTAAAGAAAATACTGCAAGGAATTATAAAAAATACCTTTTTTTTAAAGCATGTAAATCAACCAGTAAGGTACTCAAATTACTCATCATCAAGGTAAGGCAAACTAAAACCATAATGAGATAATATTTCCTAGCCACTACAGTCGCAAAATTTTGAAAGATTAACCACAGCAGATGTTGCCCAGAATTCCACAACCATCTTGGCACCAAGGACCAGTTTCGTGGAAGACAATTTTTTGTACATTGTTTATTTGGAAAATATAGGTTTACTGAGTTATTGAGATCTTCTAAATACTGGCATACTTCATTAGGCAGCATCAAAAGCCGCATTCATTTTGTCACCACCAAATTTATCAGCTACATCCTTAAATATTGGGAAGCTGGTAGATATGTGGTTTTTTTTAATATTCTAATTTTTCCTTAAAAGCTCAACTTTCATCACTGGTAACACACACAGTCAGTTATTTTCTTTGGAGTGACAGACACACTTAGTTAACTTTTGAAAAATGTTTTAGCATATATCCAATCTGAATAATCATAAACCGTCAGGTTGTTTTTTTTTTAAGTGAAAGTGATGTTCCATGAAAGAGGCAGCCAGTTTCCTTCACAATTAAAGTGCTGTTTGTCAAGAAGGTATTATACTTCAGAGTACACAGTCGACATTTATTGTGCTTTCTAGTTGTCACAAAGAGTATTAAAATTAAGAATACTAAGGGTCACAAATTAGTAAAATTATCAATTTTTACTGCTTCAGCAAGGACGTTCTTATGTAATACTAACATTTTCTTCCTTCCTTCCTTTCTTTCTGTCTTTCTGTCTTTCCTGTAAGTATACAGCAGTGAAGAGGCAATGACTATTTGGTATTACTGCTCTGATTATGCTAAAATAAATGACAGATTTATTTTACCTCATGCCCAATTGCCCCATTGATTTTCTTCAAAAAGAATATCAATAAAATACAAGTACCATCTTAGTATTACTAGGAAAATAGCTTGAATTTTACAGACTCCTAAAAGGGTCTCAGGAACCCCAAGTGTATACACCCTCTGTTTCCATAGCTGCTGATGTACAGTGAATGATTCCATTGCAGGCGGGACTAAAATTATATAACTGCTTTGGAAACTTACATGGCAGTTTCATGCATAAACCTTAAAAATGTGTATTCATTTTAAAGCACTTAGTTAAGAATTTTCATAGTAGCCTCATATTCATAATAAGTTAACAGCAGCAATAACTTAAATGACAGTGGAAATAGCCCAAGTATTCTCCATCAAAAGGAGAATAATATAGCATAAAATTATGGTATATTTATATAATAAAATGCTTCTCATAAATGAGTTAAGGAAATTACTGAGTCAGACAACAAAATAGATGAATCTTGGAAATACTATTTCAAGTAAAGTAAGTCAAACTATGTATCATATCAGTATGTTAAGTATAATCACATTTATAGAAAGGGTGATAACAGGGAAAATTAATCTATGATTATAAAAATCAGAAGAGTGATTTTTCTGGGCAGTTTACTAAAGAAGGACATGAGAGGGCTGTTTTGTAGTAACAAAAATATTCATTTTTGAATAATATGCTCATCAAAATTGCTCATCAAAATCACCAAATTATATATTTAAGAAATATTTCAGTGTGTGTAAATTATGCTTCAATGAAAGCACTTAATTTAAAAATGATTCTCAAAATAAAATAAGTAAATACAGATATATTCATTGACATAAATTAACTATATACTTTCTACAAGATACAGGGGTGAAACAAAGTAGACTATAATGACTAAATGGAGAAAGACTGGCACATATAGGTAATACAAATGCAATTAAAAATAAGGCAAAGATCGTAATAACAATATGAAAGTAGAGTTCAAGGTAAGCTCTTAAGTAAAGATGCTCTTTGTTAGAAAACATACAATTCAGAGTAACCATCCAGCTGTGATGATACTTTAAAAAATGATAATCTATTATTTAAATATATAAAAAACTACTTAGACATTGGAGAAACAGAAACAGAGTCACAAAAAATTTTAATATAACCTGTCAGCCTTTGATAGATGAAGTAATCAAACAAGAAAAGAATCAATATATGTATATATGCAATTTTATAGCTCACATGCTTGTATGCTAAAAACACATGTCCCAGTGTACAAAAAGTAGAAATAGTAGTAAAAGTTTAAGCAGTTAATCTAGAAATTAAATACTTAAAACATACGCTAAGAAATATAAAAATAACCAAAAATACAAATTTAATTGAAAAACTTTAACATAGTCTTTGACAGAGCAAGTTATCACAAAAGCTCTGAGTAATACATTAACAGGGTATGTTTTATGTATAACTGCATTTCAAGTCCTAAATCCTGTGTAAGTACTACTGCTCCTTCTTTTCAAGAGCCAATGGAACATTTAAAATGATTGCTCATATATCAAGCCATAAAGAAAACACCAATAAATCCCTAAAAGTAGATATAAATCCAGCCACATTCACTGCAATTTACTACTCTACAACTACAAACTAATAACAAAACTTATATCTTAACTTGATTTATTTTAAGATATATACCTTCAAAGCAATTTTCAAAATAAAGAACATGCTCTCGCTCCCGTATATTGTAGTTACTGCAGAACACAAAATATGAATTTTGAAAATTGAGCCCTGAGAAACAAAAGGACTCAATTCAAGAAAGGAAAACAGGCATTCACCATTGTATTAAAAGTACCTCTCTTATTTTCTCTTAGTTGAATCTGCCCGAAAGTTTATTCTACCATTAATGCAAACTTGTTTTTTACAGTTAAAACTAAAGGGAAAATGTGGGTAAAATCATTAAACTATCTGACTTTGATGAATCTTCCACTCACTTTTACCTAAAAATATTGTGTTGGCCAAAATGTTCATTTGGGTTTTTCCATAAAATATTAATACTCAATTTTGAAAATTCTAAGGCAGGAAGTCAGTTTATTACCAGGCCCTAAAACTTTAACTTAGACCCAAATTCTAATTCCAAAAATTCAATAGGTCTAGGACAGGGGATAAAATTATAATCATTTACGACTCACCAATTCTATGATGTTCTGGGAATAATAAAAAGACTTTTATACCTTTCTTTACTACCTGCCTCCTTAGTTAAAAAAAAAATCTGTACCAACAGGCATAAAGGACTTAGCTATCTCTCTAATACATAGACAATGATTTGGAACATCTCCCAACATTCAGTGACTAAGCACCAAAAATAAATAACAGTGCAAGGAGAGGGAAACTAAAAGTATGTTGAATACTGGGAAGTGGAATCCTGGGAGTACATCCTACAGGAAGAGCTAGAAAGTTCTCCCAATTTAAAACAGAGCCAGAAAAAAAATAAAAAATAATAATAATAAAACAGAGCCAGAATGGGATAAAGTTACAGACCTTAACTCAGTCTAATACAGAAGTATTAGAATGATTATGAACACTGAGCTAAGATAAGTCTTCTATTGGCAAATGGCAGACTACTTTGCCCTCTCATCATTCTTGGATGAGTCAGCAGTTTCATAGGTAACTATGAACACAAAATACTACAGTCTACAAGAAAAGAAGCGTTATATGAAAACTCATATAAAGGAAAACTCTTATAATGACTAAGTATTAGATGAAACTGGCATTTCCTGTGGATGCAGGTAGGAAAAGACTCCAGGAAAAAAATAGAAAGATTTTTCAGACAATAGGTTGAGTTGAAATGTAAAACAGTAAGGGAAGATTTAGGGAAAAGATCTATGCAATAGTAGAACCCTGAATTTAACAGTGTGGAAATAAAATAGAAACACGTCTTGAAAAGAGCCAACAGTATGCAGAGAGTTAAGACAAAAATATTTTAAAATACATCAATTAAAAATAAAAGAGAAAGATACAAAGTATGTGGGATAGAAAATGACACAATAAATCTAAGAAATGTACTTGTTCCCAATATGATATATAAAAAAAGGATATTGGAAAAGATATATTAAAAATTATATTGTTAAAAAAATTCCACGTGCTGGAAGAAAGGCCCTGATCACAGATTAAGATCAATCCATTAATAAAGAGAATCTCTCCTAAGTAAACAGCAGAAAAAGTTTTGTTTAGATTATTTTTGGTGATGTTTCTGAATTTTTCATTTTGAAAAAAAAAATTTTAACTTTGAAAGTCACAAGAATAATTCAATTAATACCCGTATATCCTTCAGCAATTGTTACCTTCCACTGCATTTACCATATGTTTCCCTGTCTCTCTTTCAAAACAAGGTCACTCTTATGTAACCAAAGTAAAAAAAAATGACCACATTGAGAAAATTTGTGCTTCCCTGGTGGCTCAGACAGTAAAGAATCCACTTGCAATGCAGGAGAACCAGGTTTGATCCCTGGGTCGGGAAGATCCCCTGGAGGAGGAAAGGGCAACACACTCCAGTTATTCTTGCCTGGGAAATCCCATGGGCAGAGGAGACTGGAGGGCTACCGTCCATGGGATTGCAAAGAGTCGGACTGAATGACTAACACTATTCAGTTTCACTTATTGTCCTTAATAGGATTCTCAAGCATTTGTGAACTAATCTAGGATGGTACCATGGCATTCAGGTGTCATGGATCTTTAGCGTTTAATCTAGAATAATTTTGCTTTTTCTTCTGTATTTCATGACTTGAACATTTGAAGAATTCAGGTCAATTTTATAGAATGGTCCTCAATAATCCCATGAGCAGAGGAGCCTGGTAGGCTGCAGTCCATGGGATCGCTAAGAGTCGGCATGACTGAGTGACTTCACTTTCAGTTTTCACTTTCATGCATTGGAGAAGGAAATGGCAACCCACTCCAGTATTCTTGCCTGGAGAATCTCAGGGACGGGGAGTCTGGTGGGCTGCCGTCTATGGGGTCGCACAGAGTTGGACATGACTGAAGCGACTTAGCAGCAGCAGCAGCAGCAATTGGGTTTGTCTCATGTAAGACCGTGTAAGTGATACTGGGTCTTTCTCAGTGAATCACCTGGAGAAGTGAATGTTATCAGTTTGCCCATTACCAGTGATGTTTAGTTTAATATCCTGGTTAAAGGTAGAGTTTGCCAGATTACTTCACTTTAAACTTCCCATTGTCCATTCATAATCCACAAGTAACCTGGGTATGGATAGTTGAGACAGTATGAATACCCTCTTTTTATTTAAATTTCATCCACAGACATTAGCACTATGGATAGCTTGCCTACATTAATTATCCCTAAGATTGTTGTGAGATAATGGTTTGAAATTTTATCATCAATTCAACTTTTCATTCTGCTACTAGAAACACGTTACTACTCCCATGTACTTGATTTACTTATTTGTCAGCAGTTTCACAGATCATTTTTAGTTTAAATGATTATAATCTATTACTTATTAATTGTACTGTTCACATTGTCCTCAATTTGGCCATTGGGAGCCCATTAAAGCTCACTCTGCGCTGTTTGACTATTTATCTACTTACACTTTATAAATTTTATGCATGTTTTTGTCTAAGTTGTGAGATTATTTTAATGAGGAAAAATATTTAGTTTTGAGGAAATGTAACTTTATCGTTTTTGTCTTTTATGATTTCGATTCTTGTCTTCTAAGAAACTTTTGCTTATAACCAATTCACAAAGATTTTCTCCTGTAATTTTCTCTAAAAGCTGTATAGTTTTACTATTTATATTTAAGTCTATAATAGATCTCAAATTAGTATTTGTGTTTAGTGTAGGATAAGGGCATATTGTTTTCTCTAGGAATAGACTAGTTTTTCCAACACCATTTGTTGACTTTTGTCCCATAAGATTGTTTTCATGTCTTTGTCCAAAAAAAAAAAAAGACATACAAGTATATATCAACTTCTTAGCTCTCTCTTCTATTAATTGAATCAATTTATTGATCTCTGTGCCAGTAAAATAATTATTTGATTGCCATATGTTATAGTTAACTTGAAATTATGTAGCATAAATCTTCCGAATTTCTATTTCTCAAGTTTGCTTTGGGTATTCTAGGTCCTTATATTTCTATATGAATTTTAAAACCAGGTTTGCTGGAATTATGATAGGGAGTACATATAATCTATAGATCAATGTGTGCTAAAATTGATATCAGGATATTTGGTCTTCTAAAACAATATCATGGTTATGATACTCCATTTCTTTCAGTCTTGTTAATTCCTTTCAGTGAATGACTAAACTAAGCACCATGCTTTTTTTTTTCCTTAGATTCACTACTCTAAAAGAAGCATCTAAAATGTTAATTCATTCCTTCATCCTTAGCCCAGTTTCTGGCAATGTGGTCCACACAGGCACACTTCAGAGGCCAGCCTAGGGTGTTGATAGAGTTAAAAAAATAGACTTGCAGCTCTCCTTTCTGAATATCTCCTTTGTAGGCTACCTTCTGACTTTCAAGGGGGCGTGTCTCTTCAAACTCTAACCCCCATTGCATCTTGTCAGAAACACTGAGTTTTCTTTTGGAGTTTTCATTGCCTGTGTGACACAGGCTGTGAATTACCCTCAGACTAAAAACTGTATCCACCGGAAATTTACCTTGTGCTCTTTTCTCTTTTCAAGTATCAGTTCCCATCTAGAATATCATCACTTTTGCTCACTCCCCTATGTCTTCGCCTAGTTGTTTGTATTTTGTCTGGAGTTCACGGTTAATGTCTGCAAGATCATTAGTCTTACACGAGCTTACTTGGCCTTGCTGCTTGGATTCATTTTTGAATTATAACCCTATAAAGACATAGTGGGGGAATGTAAGAGGTTATCTAGCTACAAATGAAAACAAAGTTCAGCGTCCTCAGGCTTCTCTCTACAAAACAGAAATATCAGAATGGAATAAACTTTCTAAAAAATTTTCAGAGAATAACACATACACCTATAAATGAGTATCCAATCATGGTGTCTTTTCTGGATAGCAGAAATATTAAGTACCCTTGGATACATTTTGAAATACTTAGGAAAAAAATCACTAGCATCTTCCTATTCAAGCGTGGGGCAAGGATCAGCAGACACTGCAACATTGTTAGAATGTAGAATCTTAGACCCCATCTGATTACTGCTAAGTCACTTCAGTCATATCCAACTCTGTGTGACCCCATAGATGGCAGCCCACCAGGCTCCTCGTCCCTGGGATTCTCCAGGCAAGAACACTGGAGTGGGTTGCCATTTCCTTCTCCAATGCATGAAAGTGAAAAGTGAAAGTGAAGTCGCTCAGTCATGTCCAACTCTTAGCAACCTTATGGACTGAAGCCCACCAGGCTCCTCCATCCATGGGATTTTCCAAGCAAGAGTACCGGAGTGGGTTGCCATTACTAGTGAATCAGAATTTCAACTTTAAAAATATCTCCAGATACTTCAGACACACTTTCAATTTGATATGTACTACTCAAACCATATGAGATTCTAAATTCTAGGATGTGAGTATCATTTTTAAAATATTAACCATTTATTTGCCCAATTTTGAAGTCAACTCAAAATAATCTGAAATGAAAAAATTATGCACTAAGATACTCCTTGATAGAATGTTTATCATGCAAATTGAGAAAAACAATTCCAGCTTTAGGAGAAGTGATGTACAGTCATCAGAATTTTAGTTATGAAAATTATGATGTATCGTCAAACATTGGTTTTGTCATACTGAACTGTAAAGCACGAAACAGAAGAGTGGAGGCAATAACATATCAACCCCAGAAACAAATAATAATCACAGACAAAATATTGGGTGAAAAATTTGTTGAAATGGGTAGTGATATTTCCCCCTCATTTATTCATATATTCTGTACTTAACAAATATTCATGCATTTTGAAATAAGAGAATATATTTTGCATAATGAAACGATATCAGTGGAGATTTACCAAAGATGGATAGTGTGAAGATATTTTATTAAGCCATTTACTTCATGCAGATTGTATCATTCTGCCTTAGATGCTAGTTCTCTCCTTCTAGCCCAAGGACAGTACATAAGTGACTCAGTTTTACACAAAATAATCAGTGAGAGCTGGTAACTAAAAGCACTCTATGCATTTTGTAATTGCTTTGTGATAAAGAGTAAATTCCACAACCGCTCTGTGTGGCATTTCTAATGTTTAGGTAATAATAAAGTTTGATATGTACAGCACAGGCACATGATAAAAATTAATTAGCCAGGGACCCATGAAACTCTTGGAACTTAAAAATGAAAAAGAGCTGTGTGAACTAGTGGCAAAACTGTGACAGAAGTCCTAGTGTAGAAATTTTCCTGTTTAAAATCATTTCTAAATTCTCTCCAAAACAAGGATAAATGTGTGCTGTCCCAGAGAGACATTACTTTGCCAACAAAGTTCGTCTAGTTGAAGCTATGGTTTTCCAGTAGTCACGTATGGATGTGAGAGTTGGACTATAAAGAAAGCTGAGCACCAAATAATTAAGCTTTTGAATGGTGGTGTTGGAGAAGACTCTTGAGAGCCCCTTGGACTGCAAGGAGATCCAATCAGACAATCCTAAAGGAAATCAGCCCTGAATATACATTGGAAGGACAGATGCTGAAGCTGAAACTCCAAAACTTTGGCCACCTGATGTGAAGAATGGACTCATTGGAAAAGACTCTGATGCTGGGAAAGATTGAAGGCGGGAGGAGGAGGGCACGACAGAGGATGAGATGATTGGATGGCATCACCGACTCGATGGACATGAGTTTGAGTAAGCTCCAGGATTTGGTGATGGACAGGGAAGTCTAGCATGCTGCAGTCCATAGGGTCGCGAAGAGTCAAACATGACTGAGCAACTGAACTGAACTGAGAGGGAGCATTCAAGAGCGTGTTCCTTATCCCTGGGAGTTTATAAGCTTAGGTATATATTAAGGATTATACTTAGATGTTTATAGTTTATACACAATTTTCTAATCTTATTTTCTAAATTAACCTATTGTTGCTTATTTTTATTATGTTCACAAACACAATCCAAGGATTTTTCCTCTTCTACTCTCTTCTTCTTCAAAATCATGGACATCAATTATAGACCACTCCATTGTCAATTATAATTATTGCTTGCTGTCACACAAGTACAAATGACCTAATTGTTATCAATTTACAGTTCCAATTACCTGGTCATATCTTTGTCTTAAGATACCTCATCTCACAGGCTGCTATGAAGTTTGCAGGAAGGAGAAATTTTATAAGATATTTCTCAATATAAAAAGTAAGACTGCTACAAGACAATACTATTGCAATTGTCCCAAATGTTCAACAGTTTAAGTCATTCAATTTTTTCATAGTATCACCAAAACCATACAGCTTTTTATGCTGAGAAGCTTGCTAGTCTATTTTATGGACTTTAACTGTGTAGCTGCTAAGCCCATTTCAAAGGTAAGCCATATTACACTGTGTCTAAGAGAAACAGCTTTGGAATCAAGCAAACCTGAGTTACTTTTGACACTTCCATAAACTTGCTGCAAGAAAACTGAAACTATCTGTGCCTCAGGTTCTTAATTATTCCTGTTTGCAAGAAATGCCTATTTCACTCCCAGAGAATTTCAATAGTTTTCTCCAGGAGCATTTCCTTCTTACTACACAGATCTTAGCTGAAGTGTTCTCATATTTTTTCCCAAGAACTCCCTCAAATGTAGATTTTTTTCTCATCCCTCTCCACCCTCATCATGTTCTATTTCATTATCCTCTATATTTTCTTTAGATATATCTGAATACCTTTAGTAAGAATGATGAAACACATCATTATCTCAAAGTATATTATAAATCTATCTGTTGTTTTCTTTTCTGACCCCACCACTCAAATCGCATATAAGCCATGAAAGCATGAAGTTTGGATATCTTTACTTTGATATTCATTGTCCATTCCATTGAATGTTAGCAAGGGTATATAGAAGCCCGATAAACATTTCACAAAGGAATATAAAAGGAAATGAAAATTATGTCTACCTTATAGTGTTGCTGTATTTTATTAATTTTTAAGTTCTTAGTAAAATATCTAGTACTTCTGTAAGTTAGATACTTGCAGAAATGTCAACAGTACACACACATCAAACACTTAGGGGACTATTTATATATTTTTTTCTGATTAATAGAATACATACATGTGATTTCTAGATACAGAACAATATGACCAGCTTACTTTTGCAGTTCCTGAGAGTTAACTCTTTTTATACAAATTCTTGACTAAACAGTCCAGATTCTTGACAGCATTTACAAGGTGGTTTTTTTTTTTTACCACTTATTACAAAGTTAAAATGGAGATAAACACTCTATCATCTTTTTCTGGTTACAGACTTGAAGCATGTCTATCTCAAGAAGATGAAAACCTTGGAGATATTCTCCCTGATTGTGTGTGTGTGTATGTGTAAGCCACAGACATACTCTTTAAATGTTAAGCCTAATATTTAAAATAAATTAATGTTGCTATTAATGAGTCAGAAATGAGAGGAACAAAGCCTGCTCAGTGCACACATTCTCTAATGGTATCCTGTTCTCAAAAATATCTGCAAGGCAAGGACATTTCATAAATCACTGACTTAAGTCTAATCATTCCATTTTGAAGAAGAACTGAAACTCTGGAAAGATTTAGATTTACCAAGGTCAAACAGAACTAGTGAATAGATCAGATTATACCTAGAACACCTAAATACTACAGTAGGGCTTTTCTCACTATAACTAGATGTAAGCCTTGTGTGTGTGTGTGTTATCTGAGCATTCATTCATTCATTAAACAATTATTTATAGAACATTCACTATGCACCAGGCACTCTGCTTGGCTTAGGGATAGAGTGGTAAATAGGCAACAATAAGTTTTCCTCTCAAAGTGCTTTCAATCTTTGGGGAGTGAGTCATAAAATATCATTACATAAAATAATTTAATTAAAATCACGAGAAGGAAAGTAGCAGGAAATTCAAGGTCAGTGGCACTCGAAGTTAATTTCTGAATCCATCTTCCTGTTACTACTATTAGACACTAAAAATGTGATCATGACCTCCAGTTGTGACCTCTAGGTAACGCCAGTGCAGATGATATTTAGAATTCTATTTTTTGTAGTGCCACAGCAGGCACAGGGTAGTTTAAACTGCCCTCTAAATAAGGGGATGACAGAGGATGATGGACGGCGGCATCACTGACTCGATGGACACGAGTTTGAGCTAGCTTCAAGAGCTGGCGATGGACAAGGAAGCCTGGCATGCTGCAGTCCATGGGGTCGCAAAGAGTCAGACACAATTGAGCGACTGAACTGAACTGAAATTTGTTTTTATCTTTGCTTTGGGGCAAAAGCCCATATACGTCTCTGTGTATTGAGTGACTTCTACATAGTCAGAAGGTGCTTGTGGCTACCAATGGCAAAAAGTCTCACAGTTCCACTGCTGCGAAGAGATTGTGTGGAAATTAGTTAAGCTTTCTAAGTCCTTCAGCATTTCCATGCTGTTCTTGAGCCCACTGATACTCATTCTACTGCTCCCATTCAATTCTGGGGACCTGGGAAACTTTGTGAGGGGTGTAGGATCCATTGTCCTAGAGACATGCATAGAATCATTTTTTTTGTCTCCTACTCTAATGATACACAGGAAATGAAGGAATGTGGAATACTTATGCTACCACAGGATCTGCTTGGGATTCCTTTGCAAACTCCAACTCTTATGTGATGTTTCTTTCATCTCTTATCATCATTACTTCCACCAATCCCCAACAAGAAGAGAGCTAAGAGAAATTGGGTTGCAGTGGTTCTTCCCTGGGGACTCATTACTAAATTGTTTCCACCTCATATTTAATTCTTCTCTCATTCTAGCCCCTAGAATATATATAATCTATAGCAGGTGGTGGGAGACATGAAGCAAAGAGGAGGTTATTATTGCTAATTTATAATTTCAATTTTTTTTCTTCGGCCTTCTCCTCTCTCTGGGTCTAGGGTAAATCTTTGATCTTGTTGTCTCTTGTAGCTGTTGTTCATCCCTTCTCTGGGTCCCTCCTGTTAGGCAATAAATGTGAAACTTATTAGTTACCTTGATAGTGAAGAACAAATAGGCTAAAAATTCTTTGAGTTAACATACTGAAAAACTTTTTTCCAACAAACAGTATTTGATAAACATAGAAAAAAGTCAGATTCTGCCAAGAGTTTTTCCCACTATAAACAAGCACACATGGTAGGAAAAAAACAAAAACATTTTTTAATAGAGATGGCTTAGTTTCAAGAAATCTAGCTAATAATTCTTAAAATAACATCTAGTAATTAAAAGAGTATGTCAATAGTGGAGAGAAGTAAAATAGAAAAGAAGGACAGAAAAATAGACCAGATGAATTGAATAGAGAGCCAATAAAAATGTGCTGAACATATGGGGATTTGGGATAACACAAATCTGACATTATTATTTTTTTTAACTTGTGAAAGAATAAGTGATGCTGGGACAATTAGCCATTCGTGTGGGAAAAAAGAAAAAAACTTCATCTCTGTTACTCAATACACAAATATAGATTGTGGACAGATTAATGGTCTAAATGTCAAAAATATAAGGTTCAAAATTATCCATAGAAAATCTAAACAATATTTACAATGAGCAAAAGGTGAGAAACAAATAGAATAAGTGTAAATTACAAATTAGAAGTGATATTTATAATGCAAATTTCCAAGAAATAACTTATATTAAGTAAATAGGTGAACAAAACAGTTGAAAAAAGTAAATGACACAATAGAAAAATAAGCAAAATATATTTTATGAAAAAGTAAGTCTAGTCAAGGCTATGATTTTTCCAGTGGTCATGTATGGATGTGAGAGTTGGACTGTGAAGAAAGCTGAGTGCTGAAGAATTGATGCTTTTGAACTGTGGTGTTGGAGAAGACTCTTGAGAGTCCCTTGGACTGCAAGGAGATCCAACCAGTCCATTCTGAAGGAGATCAGCCCTGGGTGTTCTTTGGAAGGAATGATGCTGAAGCTGAAACTCCAGTACTTTGGCCACCTCATGCGAAGTGTTGACTCATTGGAAAAGACTCTGATGCTGGGAGGGATTGGGGGCAGGAGGAGAAGGGGACAACAGAGGATGAGATGGCTGGATGGCATCACCGACTCTGAAGAATTGATGCTTTTGAACTGTGGTGTTGGAGAAGACTCTTGAGAGTCCCTTGGACTGCAAGGAGATCCAACCAGTCCATTCTGAAGGAGATCAGCCCTGGGTGTTCTTTGGAAGGAATGATGCTGAAGCTGAAACTCCAGTACTTTGGCCACCTCATGCGAAGTGTTGACTCATTGGAAAAGACTCTGATGCTGGGAGGGATTGGGGGCAGGAGGAGAAGGGGACAACAGAGGATGAGATGGCTGGATGGCATCACCGACTCGATGGACATGAGTTTAAGTGAACTCCGGGAGTTGGTGATGGACAGGGAGGCCTGGTGTGCTGCAATTCATGGGGGTCGCAAAGAACTGGACACCACCGATCGAATAAACTGAACTGAACTGAACTGAAGGCCAAACTACCCATCAACATATCAGAAAAGATAAATATCCTCAAAAATATCAAAGGAAGTCAAACTAAATTATTTAGAGATACCATTAGCAAAATTTAAATGTTTGTCCAGGCAAGTTTTGGCAAAATTTCAATGTCTGATCTGCAAGTAGTTAGTAAGTAGACAGAAACGAGAAAAACTCAAAAACTTTTACAGTGAAAGTGGCAACTGATACAGCAAATTTAAAGAATAATTTAATGATGCCAGTGAATTTTAAGATGTACTGGTACTACAACCCAGAAAAAAATGTGTTAGGTCCTTACTCTAGAGAAATGCTTTATGATAGCCTGAGGCAATAAGAACAAAGATTTTCACTTTGGCCTCCTTTGTCATAACAGAATAATTTACACAATCTGGAAGTCTGTCAACAAAAGATGATGGCATAACATACCATTTAAACATGCTATTGAAAAATATACTTCAATTAACATCAGTGAGCAAGGATTACATGACTTAAAATGGGGGGATCACAAAAACGTAATGAGAAGGGGAAAACAAAGTTATAAATAATGCATTCAGTATGATGCTGGTTTTGTAAACTTAAAAAATGCACAAAACAATAGTGTGTGTGTGTGTGTGTGTATGGCCTTCCCTGGTGGTTCAGACCATAAAGAATCTGCCTGCATTGTAGGAGATCTGGGTTCAGTCCTTGGTTAGGAAGATCCCTAGTGTTTTTGTAAGTGAAATTCTTTTGGGGTTTTTTTGGCTTCCCCAGGTTCCAGTTGTATGTAACACGTGGGATCCTTAATCTTTGTTGCAGCATGTGAGATCTTTAGCTATAGCATGCAAAGTCTTAGTTGTGGCATATGGTATCTAGTTTCCTTACTGGGGATAGAAGCCAGGCCCAGCACATTGGGAGTGCAGAGTCTTAGCCATTGGACCACCAGGGAAGTCCCAACAATAGCATATACTGATTATGGACATTATGGACATGCATATATGTATGAAAATTACCAAATATATATGAGAATGCTGCTCCCCAAGCATCAGATTCTAAAGTTTCTGCCATTTCTTATTCCTTATGAACAGATCTGTCTGAAACTGTCTAGAGGTAAGGACTTGACAGAAGTGAGGGTGGAGAAAACAGACACAGATGGGTAACAAGCCATGGGCCTCAAGTTTTAGTGATCTAAACTGAATGCTTTATTTCTCTTTAAGCACAGAGAAATCTTATGCAAATATAGAAGAACGGTAACACATCAGATCTGGACACTGGACAATGTTTGTATTTAAATAAAAGTTTAATAACCCTTATTATTGGAGAAGGCAATGGCACCCCACTCCAGTACTCTTGCCTGGAAAATCCCATGGACGGAGGAGTCTGGTGGGTTGCAGTCCATGGGGTCACTAAGAGTCAGACACGACTGAGTGACTTCACTTTCACTTTTCACTTTCATGCATTGAAGAAGGCAATGGCAACCCACTCCAGTGTTCTTGCCTGGAGAATCCCAGGGATGGGGAAGCCTGGTGGGCTGCCGTCTAGGGGTTCACACAGAGTCGGACACGACTGAAGCGACTTAGCAGCAGCAACAGCAACAGCCCTTATTATATGCCAAGCACTGATTGGGATACTCAACTTACTTTAATTCATCATTAATTTTTTGTGTATGTTTGAAGAATTCTATATCTTAATATTTTTATTAATTTTTAAAGTCTAGAAGGACATGATTTCCAAAACTGGAAGAAATTTGAGGGTAGGAAGAAAAGACTATATTTATTTTCTATTTCTCTATTCTTCAATTGTTGCAACTAACTTACATTTCTTTGTATCTTGAAAAAGTCAAAGATTAATATAATTACAATTATGATAAGTGTTATTGAGTATTTGAGCCTTAAAATAAGGACAGAAAGCATATTTTGTGAGCAAGTCAAAAAGAAGGGCGTGATCAGTTTATTTTTCCAAAAGAAAGTATGAAATTGCGCGAGTATTACAAAAAAGCAGATTGATGATTACATGGCATCAAAAGTGGATGTGAACTATGGATGGGCGCATGTCTCATGAAAGGTTGGCTTGCCAGCTGAGTTTGACCGAAAAGAAAGAAGAGTCTTAAAGCAGAATGTCTGTGTCTGTTTGACAAGAAATACAGGTTAGAAATTTCTAGAGGGTGTGAAGGATAGAAGTAAGTTAATGGAGCAATCTTTTACATTTGCCAAGCAACCCAAAATAGGTACAGTGGGACTGCAGCAGGGGACTCCAGCTGTGCTGGAAGCCTCGATTGTCTTGCCCTCTGGAATTCCTCCTACATGATATGCTCATCAAGGAAAAGAGTTGACAAAATCTTTATTCCCAGCCCTGTGGTGATGGTACTTGGACTCCCACTGAGCCAGTATGAAGAGAAAACTCAGAGAAGGAAATCTGTTAGCATCAAATAAGTGATAAAGCAGCCAGAGTTAGTGATAATATGTGAGCATGTCTAACACGTTCCATCTTAATGAGACAATCTTAGTTAATGCGTTCATTACTCCTTTTAGGTTTTGTAATGTTAACAAAGTCTCCCGTAGAAACACTTCTTCTTGGTCCATGTAGGGTGTTTTGTAGATGAAATCAAAAGCAATCAAAGCAATCTTCACAGACCATCAAGAGATACACACTGTTTAAGTGATTTCAATTCAAGTGATATTTTCCAAGGTCTTTTCACAAGTCTGAATTAGTCACTGAAGATGAACTGTAGGCTTAATTGTCAGTGCTATTGTGTACAATATTGCTAATCTGCACAATATCTATTCTCCCTTCTTCTATGTTAACAAGTATCCATCTCTTACCCTCAGGGTCATGTGCTTCAGGGCAACTGCTAATACCTGCTATAGTCCTTTACCCTCCGCACCCTCAACTTCATGTGCAGGCCTATTTAGTCTGAAAGCATGCTAATGATTAGTCTGTAGGTCCTTAGCCCTGAATCATTCTTCCAGCAGGAGAATGGAAGTCTACAAATGACTTTTTGATAAGAAAAGTTAGATGGGTAATTACCAGTGTAAGCCACTGATGGTAAATAAGGAGTAGGAAGAGAAAACCTATTGTCTTTCTGCATCTGGCAAAGAGAACCTGTAGGTGACAATGGTTCTATTCACAGCAAAGGGAATGGAACGGTCTCTTGGATTGTTCTTACCCAGTGACAGCCAATTCTATCAAGAGTAGCACTGGGTTACACTGTTTTCCTCTTTTCAGTTCTCAGGAAAAGAGGCAATAGTGGCTTTTTGCAGTTACCTATCTCTAAGTCACTTCCCTGACCCCACTGCTCACTCTGCCCTTGTAATAGATTCATTACCAGCAGCCTGTGTTTCGTTTTTCTCTTGGGCACTGATTGATTCTAAGAGTAATTCCACCCTCCTGCCAGTGATAGGCTTAAATGTAGCTTGTGCTCAGTCATGACTAACTCTTTGCGACCCTATGACTTGCAGCCCACCAGGCTCCCCTGTCCATGGGGTTTCCCAAGCAAGAATATTGGAGTGGGTTGCTATTTCCTCCTTCAGGGGATCTTCCCAACCCAGAGATCAAATACAGGTCAGATTCGATCCAGGTTGGACAGGAGTCTCTTGTCTCTTGCATTGACAGGCAGATTTGTTGCCATTAGCACCACCTGGGAAGCCAATAGGCTCAAGCATAGACATATAATGTGCAGTTTGCGCCAGTGACAGTACAGGAAATGCTTGCTGGTGACATGCAGGATCACTTTTCTTCTGTTTTCTGGGATGGTTTCTTTCCAGTAGCTTTTCTTTTTCATGCTTTCTCTAGACACAGTCATGTGCCCAAATTCTATAGTCATTTCACTGCCCTCCTAACAATTAAGTCCACACACAGAGGAAAGCAGTTTCCAGAGAACTCCAGAGAAAGAACACCTGATCAAGGTCATCCTGATATGCACTCTACTTCTAGACTCCGAGGGATGGGAAACCATAAATGCCCTTATTTTTCAAGTCATTATGAGATGTGGTTTCTGTTATTTTCTGCTAGCTGATACAGGCATAATCTACTAGGATGTTTGCAAAATTTGTGGATCCAGATGGGTCAATAGGTTGACGTGTTGAAGTGCTCTGCAAGTCTTAAGGTAAAGTCACAAACATTGTGTGCTCCATCTCAGGGCATATAGAGATTATAGTGACATTTGAGGCTTCTTTGAAGTTCACTTGAATTCTAAAAGTTTTTCATATAGAACAGACCTGGAGAAAACCTATCAGACTATATTTAAATGTTAGGATATCAGATACCAGACAATCTTTCTTTTAGTTAAAGAAGACTGATCTAGAATTTCAGATTAAGCGGCTCAGGAAAAGTTTCAAAGCCCCTAAGAAATTTGGAACACCTGCTCTTTTTGTTGCAAATTTAATTTTGTTGAGAATTTAAAACCCAAGTTTTTCTGCTTATTACTCTGACATCACATTAATGGTTAGACTTTCCTCCCAGGCATCTTTCAAAGTCCAAAGTTACTATTCTAGTCTATTCCTCTCTCTGAAGCATCTCCTTGACTGATCGATCATTAATGCTCTTGATTTCACTTTCTAAGTCAACTTCCATTGTCATCTCCATACCAGCCATCAGCTTTGGGCTAACAGACTTCATGTCATTGTCCAGCTAACCCTTTTCCTAATTCATGTTTGGCTTAATGATCTTCTACCAACTTAGCTCAGATCATATGGTCATCCCATTACCCAATGGCTTTGAATCAACTTCAAGTAAAAACAAATTTATAATCAAAAAGCAACTCATTTTTCCAGTATTACCTCTCTCTTTTTATGACCTCTCCTCCATTTATAATCCTTACACCCTACATTTACCTGAGGTATATTCAAGGCTGTATATTGTCACCCTTCTTATTTAACTTATATCCAGAGTATATCATGAGAAATGCTGAGCTGGATTAAGCACAAGCTGGAATCAAGATCGCTGGGAGAAATGTCAATAACCTCAGATATGCAATGACACCACTCATATGGCAAAAACTAAAGAGCCTCTTGATGAAAGTGAAAGAGGATAGTGAAAAAGTTGGCTTAAAGCTCAACATTCAGAAAACTAAGATCATGGCATCCAGTCCCATCACTTCATGGGAAATAGATGGGGAAACAGTGGAAACAGTGGCTGACTTTATATTTAGGGGGGCTCCAAAATCACTGCAGATGGTGACTGCAGCCATGAAATTAAAAGATGCATATTCCTTGGAAGGAAAGTTATGACCAACCTAGACAGCATATTAAAAAGCATAGACATTATTTTGCCAACAAGGTCCGTCTAGTCAAGGCTATGGTTTTTCCAGTAGTCACTTGTGAATGTGTGAGTTGGACTATAAAGAGAGCTGAGCTCCAAAAAATTGATGCTTTTGAACTGTGGTGTTGGAGAAAAAATTGATGCTTTTGAACTGTGGTGTTGGAGAAGACTCTTGAGAGTCCCTTGGACTGGAAGTAGATCCAATCAGTTCATCCTAAAGGAGATCAATCCTGAGTGTTCACTGGAAGGACTGATCCTGAAGCTGAAACTCCAATCAATACTTTGGCCACCTGATGCAAAGAACTGACTCATTTGAAAAGACCCTGATGCTGGGAAAGATTGAGGGCAAGAGGAGAAGGGGACGACAGAGGATGAGATGGTTGGACGGCATCACCAACTCAATGCACATGAGTTTGGGTAAACTCCGTGAGCTGGTGATGGACAGGGAGGCCTGGTATGCTGTGGGCATGGGGTCACAAAGAGTCAGACACACTGAGCAACTGAACTTAACTGATACTCATTTTTTACTTAAATAACACAATTATATTCATATCTCCATGCCAAGTCTAATGCTATCTGTTTTGCTGGTAATCTCACCTTACTATACCTTATGAAATCTTGCTGAAATATTCATTTAAGATATTGATACATTTATTTATAGTGGTTGTACCAATTCACATTCCAACCAACCTATATGGAAAAAGAATCTAAAAAAGAGTGGGTACATGTGTATGTATAACTGATTCACTGTGCTGTACAGCAGAAACTAACACAAAATTGTAAATTAACTATTGTTGTTGGTCACTCACTCAGTTGCGTCCGGCTGTTTGTGACCCCATGAACTGCAGCACGCCAGGCTTCCCTGTCCTTCCCATTTCCCAGAGCTTGCTCAAACTCATGCTCATTGAGTCAGTAATGCCATTCAACCATCTTTCCCTCTGTTGTCCCCTTCTCTTCCTAGCTTCAATCTTTCCCAGATCAGGATCTTTTCCAATGAGTCAACTATACCCCAATAAAAATCAACTTTAAAATATATTATTGAAACTTGTCTATGTCCTAAACACAGTTCAAGGCATTAGATAGTCCAAATTGTGGCAGTAAACATGTAACTGCATGGGGAATATGTACATGTATACAATTAAATAAAATATACTAAGTACTATAACAGAATTATGTTAGAATCTCTATAGGAACATGGATGAGATTGCAATTTGCCTTTAAAACAAAATCTAAATACTACCACACCCTTTGAAGTGCATAGTCTAAACCTCAACCAGAATTAATCACTCCTGTTTCTGTGTTCTTAAAGCATTAGCCCACTATGCTATCATTTTCAAGAGTTAATACTACCTCTAAGCATCAGTTTGTTTATTTGAGAATGAAGATTAGAATAGTATATACCTGATAGAGGTGCTATGAGGATGAAATAAAACAATCCATCAAGTGTTGGAGATGATGTGAAGAAAAGAGAATCCTTATACACTTGTTGACGAGAGTGTCAATTGGTAAAGCTACTTTGAAGCATAGTAAGGAAGTTCCTCAAAAACTTAAAAACAGAACTACAGTACAATCCAGGTATTCCACTTCTAGATATTTATCCAAAGAACATGAAAACACTAATTTAAAAAGATACATGCATCTCTATGCCCACTGCAGCATCTTTAAAAACAACCAAGATATGAAAACAATCTAAATGTTTATCAAAGGATGAATGGATAAAGAAAATGCAATATATATACATGTTATATGCACACATATATATACACACAATGGAATACTATGCAGTCTTAAAACAGAAAGTTGTCTTGCCATTTATGGCAACATGGATGGACCTTGAGAGTATTAAATGAAACAAATCAGACAGAAAAAAAAGTCAAATACCATATGATTTCACTTGTAGGTAGAACCTAAAAAGCACAAAAATTGTGTGTTTAAAAAACACACTTAAAAATTAAGTGTTTAAAAAACTTAAAGTTGTGGAATATATATATATATATATATATATATATATACACAATGGAATATCACTCAGCCATAAAAAGAAACAAAATTGAGTCAG
>SJXQ01005068.1:0-19942 GCA_006408695.1 Aepyceros melampus
GATGATGGATATTCACTAGAACTCTTGTGGTAATCATTTTGCGATGTACATAAGTCAAATCATTATGCTGTACACCTTAAACTTATACAGCGCTCTATGTCAATTATATCTCAACAAAACTGTGAAATAAATGAATAAATAAAGGTACTGAAACATTTTGAGGGGAAGAGATTCCTAGAGGACCAAACAAACTGAAGAGCTGTGATTCTGTGACAAGCAGTCTCCAAACTGAACAGAAAGACTAGCCAGATACGATTTTGCAACCAGGAAGGTGATATTCCTGCGTGCGAGGTTATATTAACTAGGATCTGTGTGACCAGGTACTTCTGTGAGGTTCTGAATGTGTCAGAGTAAAGTGAGGGAGGTGTTATTGGGAATGTTACAGGGTCCAGTCTAGAGCAGCCTAGATAACCCTGATTTGGCAAGATTTGGTGGTAGACTGGTCTGGACAAGGAGGGTGGTAAGAACTAGATTGTGTTCCCCACAATCCATGTTTGAGGGTCCTCAGAACGTGACTATATATGGAAATTAGGTCTTTGAAGAAGCAAATAGGACTTCCCTGGTTGTCCAGTGGTTAAGAGTCCGCCTGCCAATGCAGGGGACACAAGTTCAATCCCTAGTCCAGGAAGATTTCACACGCTCCAGGGCAACCACTTAAGCCTGCCCCTAGTGCCCAAAGTAGGGCTTCCCTGGTGGCTCAGAGGTTAAAGCGTCTGCCTCCAATGTGGGAGACCGGTGTTCAATCCCTGGGTCAGGAAGATTCCCCTGGAGAAGGAAATGGCAATCTACTCCAGTATTCTGGCCTGGAGAATCCCATGGACGGAGAAGCCTAGTAGGTTACAGTCCATGGGGTCGCAAAGAGTCGGACACGACTGAGCGACTTCACCTTCTAGTGCCCAAGCTATGCAGCAAGAGAAGCCCCTGCAATGAGGAGCCGGAGCACGGCAACTGGAGAGTAGTCCTGGATGTAACCACAGAAAGCCAGGAAGACCCTATGTAGCCAAAAGTATATTCTTTTAACGATGTAATTAAATTAAAGTAAGATCTTTATGTGAAACTGAAGTTGCTCAGTCGTGTCCGACCTTGTGCGACCTCATGAACTGTAAGCCTACCAGGCTCTTCGGTCCATGGGATTTTCCAGGCAAGAATACTGCAGTGGGTTGCCATTTCTTTCTCCAGGAGATCTTCCCAACCCAGGGATTGAACCCAGGTCTCCTGCATTATAGGCAGACGCTTTACCATCTGAACCACAGAAAGCCAGGAAGACCCTATGTAGCCAAAAGTATATTCTTTTAACGATGTAATTAAATTAAAGTAAGATCTTTATGTGAAACTGAAGTTGCTCAGTCGTGTCCGACCTTGTGCGACCTCATGAACTGTAAGCCTACCAGGCTCTTCGGTCCATGGGATTTTCCAGGCAAGAATACTGCAGTGGGTTGCCATTTCTTTCTCCAGGAGATCTTCCCAACCCAGGGATTGAACCCAGGTCTCCTGCATTATAGGCAGACGCTTTACCATCTGAGCCACCAGGGAAGATCGTTTTGGTTGGCCCTAATCCAATCTGACCGGTGTCCTTATTTGAAGAGATTAGAACACACACAAGCACTAAGGGAAACTGTAGGATGGCCCCGGGAGCAAAAAGGAGAGCTGCCTCAGAAGAAACCAGAGTTGCTGACACGCTGATTTGGGACTTACAGCCTCCAGAGCTAGGAGGAAATGTTTACACCACCCGGTCTGCCGGTCTGCCGCAGCCACAGCAAACTGATACAGAAGGGAACTGGCCTGCAGGCAGGGAGGACAGCTTTGCTAAGGGGTGAGCTCAGAAGAGAAGCAGGGGCAAGGGGGTGAGGGGGGATGGTGCTGAGGGCTTCACAACTCTGGGGGTCCCTAGGAGAAAAGGAAGA
The DNA here is from genome assembly GCA_006408695.1 of Aepyceros melampus. Lineage (NCBI taxonomy): Eukaryota > Metazoa > Chordata > Mammalia > Artiodactyla > Bovidae > Aepyceros > Aepyceros melampus. Next base: position 1,905 of record SJXQ01005068.1, read on the forward strand.
GGGGCAGAGCACTGAAGAGAGGAAGGAGAAACGTTGCGAGTCTGTGTGTATTTGCGGGGTGGTGGGCAGTGAGCAGAAGGCACAGTCTCTCATTTCTCTCTTAAAATCCCATTTTCCCCAGAGCCAGCCCTTCCCCAGGGCCACACTCTCAATGTCCCTCTGTTCTGCTCAGGGAGCAGAAGGTTTAGCTCCGAGGAGGGCCCAGTGCAGAGCCGCCCGCCCCTCCCCGCCATCTGACGGCCCATTGTGCCCACGCAGCTTGGAGGGGTGACTCTGAGGGGCACTTTCCCCGGCCCGGGAAGGTCTCTGGCTCCCAGGGCTCCCCCGGTGCCGTTGGGAGCAGAGGGGACCGGCTGCCGGGATGGGGTGGGGACGGCGGGCGGGCGCTGGGCAGCCAGGGACTGATTGCAGCCTCAGCTGGCGCGGTCCCCTCCCGCCACCTCCGCCCCTCGCCCCGCGGCAGCTGGGCGCGCGCCCTCCCCTTTCTCCAACTCTGGGGCCAGGGGAGGTAAGGGAACCAGGATTCGGATCAGCGAATACAGGAAATAAGTTTCTGTGTTGGATTCAGGCTTTGCAGCCTCCCAGCTGAGCAACCTGGGGCAGGTTGCCTTACATCTGTGGGACTTTAGTTCCTTCATCTGTAAATGGAGAAAACAAGTAGCTTCCAATGGGGGAAACAAGGTGTTATTGAGAGGAGTAAATGAGATAATTTCACAGTAAAGCACTTAGAATAATTTGGGCACATAATAAACTTTAGGAAAAGTGTCGCCATTCAGCATTATCTTAATAAAATACCAATGCTGTAGACATAGATGGATCGTATTCTATGGAGTCCAGAGGTTGATGCAGTTTTGCTTTTTTGGGGGGAGGAGGCTTCATTAATAAAGGAAAATAATACAAAATTATAAATGCAAAAGTAGGTAAGAAGTGAACATTTGTTTTAAAAGTGAATAAAGGATTCATAACATTACAACTTTTAAAAAGTTGGCAAATCAAAATCATTAAAATCCAGAAAAAAACATAATCATTTTTATTCATTAACTGCCTGACACACCCATTAATATTTTTTGCTACTTTTTTGGCTGCATACCCTTTGATTGATCCCCATAATGATTCTGTAATGTTTTTTATAAAGAGAGCAGAAGGATAATTCGGTTTTCTTCTGGCATGGTTGATCAAAATTTATCTTTTTATTATCAATAGTCTTTAAAAATGTCTTTCAACTTTAAAATTGCTGTATTAATGTATGCATGCATGCTAAGTTGCTTCAGTCATGTCCAACTCTTCCACTTCATGAACTGTACCCACTAGGCTCCTCTGTCCGTAGGATTCTCCAGACAGGAATACTGGAGTGGGTTTCCATGCCCTCCTCCAGAAGATCTTCCCCACCCAGGGACTGAACCCACATCTCTTATGTCTCCTGCATTGGCAGGTGGGTTCTTTACCACTAGCAGCACCTGGGAAGACCATTATATTGATAATACCATTTATAATTTTAGAATTGTTATTTTTGGAAGACAAAAAATCTGTACACTTTTTTAAAAAATAATTGAGCTGTAAGAGATCAGGACAGTTTGAGTTTTTTGATGTTGTTGTTGTTCAGTGGACAGTGCTTTGTCCAGTGCATTGTCCAGTGCTTTGCAACCCATAGACTGCAGCACTCCAGGCTTTTCTGTCCTTTGCTATCTCCTGGAGTTTGCTCAAACACATGACCATTGAGTCAGCGATGCCATCTAACCATCTCATGTCATCCTCTGTCTCACCCTTCTCCTCTTGCCCTCAATCTTTCCTAGCATCAGGATCTTTGCCGGTAAGTCAGCTCTTCACACCAAATCGCCAAAGTATTGTAACTAATCTTAAGTATTTGTCATAAAGTACACCAGTCATTATTAACCAGCTTGTCCTCATTGTAGTGATCTATTATGTTATCTTTATCAAATCACCAAGAAATTGAAAACTTTCTCCACTGTAATCGTAGGTGTTACCCTCTTTATTAATTGGGATATTGAAGAATCCCAGAGCCTTTAGAAAACTATTCTTTTCCTCTTAGTGCAATATCTCTTTGGGGATAAACTGAGTTTTGCGTTACAATGCTCTTCCTAATGTCAGAATAATTTCTATCTATCATTTCATATAAAATACACAGGAAACATTTTTGTGTGGCATATTTATAATTTATACGCTACATCATTAGGCATATTCCTGACAGGAAAGAACTTCCATTTTGACGGAGCATCAGTGAGAACCAAACCCCTCATTTGCCACGTTACATGTCAGGCAATTAGGAAAATTTTCCGTGGACTAGCTTCTGCTTTCCGTGCCTCCAGGTCTGGGTGCTAGAGAACACGTTCTCGCCACCACGACCCTCTTCTGCACCTACACGTCCCATTGCTGCCTGAGTCAGCTTGATGACTGCAGGAGCATTCCTAGAAACCCCCCTTATACCAGAGGGTCAACATAACCATACATGCAAGTGATTATGAGCTGTATTGCGTAAACACTTTCATCCAGCCTAAATGGACTTCCTACTCAATCTCCCCTTAGCCAGGCCCACAGAATGTCCATGATTCCTCCACCTCCTGACCTGAGGGAAAGTGGGGTGGAGGAAAAGTGAAAGTGAGGTCGCTCAGTTGTGTCCGAGTCTTTTTGACCCCATGGACTGTAGCCCACCAGGCTCCTCCATCCACGGGATTGTCCAGGCAAGAACACTGGAGTGGGTTGCCATTTCCTTCTCCAGGGGATCTTCACAACCCAGGGATTGGACCCAGGGATCGAACCCCGGTCTCCTGTGTTGAAGGCAGACACTTTATCATCTGAGCCACCAGAGAATGGACGGGGTGGAGGAAAGTAATAATGAAAAGAAAACAGCAGACTTAATCAACTGTGATTACAGTATCTTACTCTTGCATTTTTTATGCAGAACCACATGAAAGCACTGGAGCATAGATGGGGTGCCACGCGGGGCCTTGGAAGGCCCTGAGCAACTGAGCTTCATTCACTTCATGGGAATTCTCCCTCTGCTTGAGACTTTTGGGTAAGTTGTTATTTCATGGGCTCTAGAAGGTTTAAGTCTTTTTGACCCCATGGACTGTAGCCCACCAGGCTCCTCCATCCACGGGATTGTCCAGGCAAGAACACTGGAGTGGGTTGCCATTTCCTTCTCCAGGGGATCTTCACAACCCAGGGATTGGACCCAGGGATCGAACCCCGGTCTCCTGTGTTGAAGGCAGACACTTTATCATCTGAGCCACCAGAGAATGGACGGGGTGGAGGAAAGTAATAATGAAAAGAAAACAGCAGACTTAATCAACTGTGATTACAGTATCTTACTCTTGCATTTTTTATGCAGAACCACATGAAAGCACTGGAGCATAGATGGGGTGCCACGCGGGGCCTTGGAAGGCCCTGAGCAACTGAGCTTCATTCACTTCATGGGAATTCTCCCTCTGCTTGAGACTTTTGGGTAAGTTGTTATTTCATGGGCTCTAGAAGGTTTCTTAGGCTTCCCTGTTGGCTCAGAGGTTAAAGCGTCTGCCTGCAGTGCGGGAGACCCAGGTTCGATCCCTGGGTTGGGAAGATCCTCTGGAGAAGGAACTGGCAACCCACTCCAGTACTCTTGCCTGGAAAATCCCATGGACTGAGGAGCCTGGTGGGCTACAGTCCATGGGGTCGCAAAGAGTCGGACACGACTGAGCGACTTCACCTACCTACCTACCTAGAAGGTTTCTTAATAGTACCCCCAGAATGCCTCCTTACCAAGTATACACTGTCAGACATACCTTTTCTTGGTTAAAACATTGCCCCAGGAGCTGCCCTGGTGGTCCAGTGGTTACATTTTATATATATTATATAATATCTGGGGTGTCAGGGGGAGGATATGGAGTCCTTCACATTTTAGCATAAGCTCATTCACCAGGGAAATTTGAGAGCAGAAAGAGAGCTCTCAAGACTGTGAAATAATGCTTCAAGAAAGATACCGGATCATCAAAGACACACTTCTTTCACTTCACACTTTGTGTGAGGAGTGAATGCGCTGGATTCTGCAGCCAGATATGGGGTTGCAAATAGCCTATGTGAGAAGGTGCAGCTGGGGGAAACACTTATAGGAACTCAGCATCATTTGTAATCACTTCAGTTCTGAGCAATAATAGAAGAGATAAGAATTATTTGTAATATTAATAGAAATTTTTTAGCAAAATAAGTTTGGTAAATATTTTTTTATTTTATTCAGTGCCTTAAGCCACATGCTGGTGACCTAGCTGAGGATGAGTTGGGAAGACACATACTTTTTCTGATTTGCTCTGGCTTGCTTCCCCCACTATCATCTGCCCACACTTCCCGGTCTCTGCTTGCCTAAGGTCATGACTCAGATCCCAGCCTATCTGAACTACACCACCAACACCCTACTCCCCACCCACTTGGGCAACTTCTAGTTCCCACTTTCCCTGAGGTAAACATTTCATGGTTTGTTTGGGAGAAAGAGAATCTCAGTTCACCATTGATTTTCTTTCCTTTTTTTTTTTTGGCCCTTCTGCTCAGAATGTGGGATCTTAATTCCCACCCTGAGATCAAGCCCATGTCCCCTGCATTGGAAGCACCATCTTAACCGCTGGACCCCTAGGAAAGTCCCTCTTTCTATTTAGACTCTGAATAGAGGTGGTGGTAAAATCATCCGAGAAGATCCAGAAGCAGAGGAGGGGAGATGCAGAGGAAAGCCAGGGCCCTGGGCAGTGGGTGGTTTGCTGCCAGGTGACTGTTTATCTCACATTCTCTCTCCCTGACTCTTAGTTTTCCTTCTCTCCACGTAAATGAGGTAGGGGAGGTGTAGGTCCCCAGGACACAAAAAGGCCCTGGGGCTTCTTCTTTCAATGCAGTGATTTCCTGGCAAGCCCCCTCAAAAGAACAGTTCATTTGGTGGTCCAGTAGTTAAGAATCTGCCTCCCAACGCAGGGGACACAGCTTCGATCCCTGCTACAGGAACTAAGATCCCACATGCCAAGGGGCAACTTAGCCCCAGTGTAGCAACCAGAGAGGCCATAAGCAACAAGTCTCAACTACAGAAAGCCTGTGCGTGGAAATGAAGACTCAGTGCAGACCCCAAAAAGCAAACTGCATTCTGATGACTCCAGCACCTGAGTAAGTGACCCTGTAACCAGTTGTGAAGAAGCAGGTTATTAGCTGCTGTGTGCAGTGCTTATAAGAAGAGAATGCATATCCTGGGATATTAGATAGAAACCAGACTATAGACCAGACAGCCCAAGGTCTCCAGGAATAGGAAAAACATGGTAGATTTTGACATACTGATTGAGAATCCTATGGTCATGCTTACTTGCTGTATACCTTGGGTAAGCTACTTCACCTCTCTCTGCCTCAACCATCTTACACAGAAGAGGGGATGCTGACACCTTCCTAGTCATGTGAGGATTGAAAATTGTGCCAGTGAGCTTCTAACTGGACATGGCTGCAGATGTTCAAGGGGGACTAGGTTCACAGAAGGAACAGATATTTGATAGAACAGACATTCTCTGTTTCTGCCATGTGGCAGGACCTGAAGCAGACCTTGAGAAAGGAACTAGGATGTGTGGGGCAGGGACTCACCATTTGAGTTGGAAACAAGATACGTCTGGGTGCACGTTTATCATGGCGAACAGGTGACCTCAAGGAGCAGAGAATGCAGAGTCAGTGGTGTTGGGAGGAGAGAACCGAATGGAAAGAATCTTGCACTGGGCATCTCAGTGAAAATGTTGCATCTGCGTTGGGCCTAATAAAGGCGCAGTTTTGACTGGAGATTTATAGTAGAAAAACACAACACATGGAGGGGAAACCGTGAGCAAATACATGGAGAGAGGAACACCTAGGAGCTATTTGGGGAAACTCAGTGAAGACTGGGGACCACATGGTGAATGTGAATAAAGCTGTGCCGTGCTCAGTCGCGTTCAACTCTTTGTGACCCCAGGGACTATAGTCCGCCAGGCTCCTCTGTCCATGGGATTTTCCAGGCAAGAATACTGGAGTGGGTTGCCATGCCCTCCTCCAAGGGTTCTTCCCCACCCAGGGCCATATATGGAGCCCAGAGATAAGCAAAGGCCAAGGCGGCTTTGTATGTCTTAAGTGTCCACAGTTCATCAGTAAATGGGGAACCGCGGCAGATTTTTGAATGCATGGTTTTGGAGAGAACTCCCCACGCCTCAGTGCCTCCGGTACCCCCAAAGCAGAGGCCTGGCCCAGCCATCCTGTTTCATGAGAAGAGCAGGACTTTGGCCACCATAGAACAGGAGGACGAGGGAGGGCAGGCAGGCAGGCAGGGAGAAGTACTAGTGAGTTACACCGTTATAAATACACTTTAGGGCCGTGTGACTTGCCCATAAATCGCCGCACTGTGCTCAGGTGATGTCACTCGACGCTCGGCTGTATTTATAGCTTTGTTCACTGCTCCCTGGGTTTTTGTTTTTTTTTTTTTTTTTGCACATCCGAGGTAATATGTGTCTCACACACACACACTCACTCTGAACAAGAGAAGATAAACTAACATGCCATTTTTGCTCTTCTTCTGGTGCCTTGCACGGATGATTTCCTGGAACTTGCTAAATGCCTACTTAGTGGGGAAGTTCCTCCTGGAGTCTAACTGCTAGCCCTCTGGCTCTACTTTGTTGCGTGGACACTAGCCTCCTCTCTACTCCAAGAAATCCTTTCCAGTATTCAAAATAGGGAACATATCTCTTTCTCAGTCCTAACAGCCTACTATGTGCCAGGCACTATGGTGGCAGCAGTGAATAGTACTGGCAGGCTCCACATGTACAGGGCTTAGGATCCAACAGGGGAAACAGATGCTGAATACCTAATTACAAGTGTGATTAATGCTGCCAGTGAAAATAGAGGGTGCTTGAGGGTAATAATGAGCTGATCTAACCTGTTTGGAGGAATTAGAGAGGCTTCCATGGAGAAGTGACATTCAGTGTGAGGTCTGAGAGATGAGCAGGACTTAGTCTGGGGGGGGCAAGGGCCAGGGTGGAAAAAACATTGCAGGCAAGGGAACAGGACATGTGGAGGTCCCGATGATGACCCATACGTGGCCAGTTCCAAAAACTCGGAGAAGCCTGTCAGTATAAGGGGTAAGAGGGAGTGTCAGAAGCAGTGAGGCTGGGAGGCAAGGCAGAGCCATTCCAGGCAGGATCTGGTAGCTGATGGGAAGATTCTGGGTCTGATCCATGGGGCTGTAGAGTCACCAGTGAGTTTTAAGCAGAATGAGGTGATCCAGTTTAAGCTTGAGTAAGACCACTGGGGCTGCAGACATACAGAACTGCAGAGAACAGAACTGAGCAGACACGAGAGGCTGTTGCTAGTGGTCCAGGCAGGAGAGGACCAAGGCAGTGACAGTGGAGGTGGAAGGAACTGGATATAACTTATAGCAGCCGACGGGGATTGGAGACTGACTGGGGGTGGATGGGGAGAAAGAAGAAACAGTCAAGTGCAGCAGGTCTTTGGTTTAAACAACAGGATGGAAGCTGGTGCCCGTCCTTTTTCTTTTTTAATCACATTATTGAAGGATGATTAACATACAAAAAGCTGCACACATTTAATGTGTATAACTTGTTGAGTTTGCAAATAAGTATACACCCAGGAAATCATCACCATATCTGCACCATAAACATATCCATCACCTCCAAAATTTCCTTCTGCTTCTTTAAAAAAAAAATTAATTAATTAATTTGACTATGCCAGGTCTTAGCTGTGGTATGGGGATCTTTGATCTTCATAGCGACATTCAGGATCTTTAGTCATGGCATGTGAACCCTTAGTTGTGGCTGCGGGATCTAGTTCCCTGACCATGGTTTGAACCCAGGCTGCCTGCATTAGGAGTGCAGACTCAGCCACTGGACCACCAGGGAAGTTCCCTTCTGCCTCTTTTTATGTATTATTTTGAGATAAGAACACTCAACATAAGATTTACTCTCCTAGCAAATGCTTGAGTACAATATAGCATTGTTAACTCTAGGTACTAAGCTGTACAGCAGCTCTCTAGGATCACCTCCTCTTGTATCTGAAACTTTGTACCTTTTGACTAATGCCTCTCCTTTCCCCATCCTCATCCCCTGAAAACAGCATCCTGCTCTCAGGTGGTACTTCTTGAAGCACCACTAACGGAGGAGCCAGGTTTCTGTTGTTTTGTTCTTTTTCATCGGTGGCAAACTTTTCACAGGGATTTGCTTTCCCCTAGACCGTGGGGCTTCCCAGGTGGGTCAGTGGTAAAGAATCTGCCTGCAATGCAGGAGACTCAGGTTTGATCCCTAGGTCAGGAACATCCCCTGGAGGTGGAAATAGCAACCCATTCCAATATTCTTGCCTGGAAATCCCATGGACAGAGGAGCCTTGCAAGCTACAGTGCAAAGGATCACAAAAGAGGCGGCCACGATTTAGCAACTCAACAGCGACAACAAAAGACTTATTCCCAGAGCCTGGACTCAGGCTCTGTGTTGAGAGGACTTGGTGATGGGGCTGGAGGAAGCTGGAGGCCCAGGGATGAAGGCTGTTGGAGGAGGGGCACTGCCATGCCTGCCAGAGGAGGACTAGGTGCCAGGGCCTCATTGCTGGCTGTGTCTGGGAAGCGGGAATAGAGGCACTGGAGGGACATTAAATCAACATTCTCCATCTGTCCATTTAGGAAATACCACCAAAACCAGCAGCCAGACGCTGCCTGGCAGTCACTGCTAGGCCTGTTCATTGGCACAGAAGCTAGGAAGCTAGTGGGATTAGGGAGGAATACTTTGGCCTGGAGCATGGCTGTCTCACATAGGAAGGCCCACTGTGTTGTATGCAGGAGTTAGGAGATGGGTCCCTGACCCTGGATCTCAGGAGGAATAGAAGCAGTTCTCAAACAGGGAGCATTTCTAGAACAACTTTATAGATATCCCGATGGAACCTCTCAGCAGGCATCTCTAGGGAACAGCCTTTGCCTCCTTAGTATAAACAAACATTTAATTGTACTGCAGGGCTGTCAGAGCTACAGGACATGAGAGGGAAACTATCTTATTGAAGGCCCTATTTCAGACTTTGAAGATCCTAATTCTCAACTCTAAGAAACTTTACTTGACTTCTCCAAGCTAAGTTCAATAATTCATGCTTTGCACTCTTAAGGAAATGGGCGTATTTCTATCTCTGCACCTCCCAACTCAGTTGTAGTTATCTGTTGGTCTTTCCCACTAGACTGTGGCTTCAACAAGGGGTGCATTTTATTCATCTTTGTGTAATAAGTGTTTAGCCTAGTACCTGGGCATAGCGTAAGCTTTTAATACATGTTTATGAGATGAAGAGATGGATGAATGGGTGAACAAACTAATTACTAATTAATTAATCTTAACCCAAACCCTTTCAAGCCTCTATTGGGGTTATGGACAGGAATGGTATGGATTTAACAGAAGCAGAAGATATTAAGAAGAGGTGGCAAGAATACACGGAAGAACTGTACAAAAAAGATCTTCACGACCCAGATAATCATGATGATGTGATCACTAATCTAGAGCCAGACATCTTGGAATGTGAAGTCAAGTGGGCCTTAGAAAGCATCACTACAAACAAAGCTAGTGGAGGTGATGGAATTCCAGTTGAGCTGTTTCAAATCTTGAAAGATGATGCTGTGAAAGTGCTGCACTCAATAGGCCAGCAAATTTGTAAAACTCAGCAGTGGCCACAGGACTGGAAAAAGTCAGTTTTCATTCCAATTCCAAAGAAAGACAATGCCAAAGAATGCTCAAATTACCGCACAATTGCACTCATCTCACATGCTAGTAAAGTAATGCTCAAAATTCTCCAAGCCAGGCTTCAGCAATATGTGAACCGTGAACTCCCTGATGTTCAAGCTGGTTTTAGAAAAGGCAGAGGAACCAGAGATCAAATTGCCAATATCTGCTGGATCATGGAAAAAGCAAGAGAGTTCCAGAAAAACATCTATTTCTGCTTTATTGACTATGCCAAAGCCTTTGATTGTGTGGATCATAAGAAACTGTGGAAAATTCTGAAAGAGATGGGAATACCAGACCACCTAACCTGCCTCTTGAGAAATCTGTATGCAGGTCAGGAAGCAACAGTTAGAACTGGACATGGAGCAGCAGACTAGTTCCAAATAGGAAAAGGAGTACGTCAAGGCTGTATATCGTCACCCTGCTGATTTAACTTCTATGCAGAGGACATCATAAGAAACGCTGGACTGGAAGAAACACAAGCTGGAATCAAGATTGCCAGGAGAAATCTCAATCACCTCAGATATGCAGATGTCACCACCCTTATGGCAGAAAGTGAAGAGGAACTAAAGAGCCTCTTGATGAAAGTGAAAGAGGAGAGTGAAAAAGTTGGCTTAAAGCTCAACATTCAGAAAACGAAGATCATGGCATCCAGTCCCATCACTTCATGGGAAATAGATGGGGAAACAGTGGAAACAGTGTCAGACTTAATTTTTCTGCGCTCCAAAATCACTGCAGATGGTGACTGCAGCCATGAAATTAAAAGACGCTTACTCCTTGGAAGAAAAGTTATGACCAACCTAGATAGTATATTCAAAAGCAGAGATATTACTTTGCCGACTAAGGTCCATCTAGTCAAGGCTATGGTTTTTCCAGCAGCCATGTATGGATATGAGAGTTGGACTGTAAAAAAGGCTGAGTGCCGAAGAATTGATGCTTTTGAACTGTGGTGTTGGAGAAGACGCTTGAGAGTCCCTTGGACTGCAAGGAGATCCAGCCAGTCCATTCTGAAGGAGGTCAGCCCTGGGTGTTCTTTGGAAGGAATGATGCTGAAGCTGAAACTGCAGTACTTTGGCCACCTCATGCGAAGAGTTGACTCATTGGAAAAGACTCTGATGCTGGGAGGGATTGGGGGCAGGAGGAGAAGGGGACAACAGAGGATGAGATGGCTGGATGGCATCACTGACTCCATGGGTGTGGGTTTGGGTGAACTCCGGGAGTTGGTGATGGACAGGGAGGCCTGGCGTGCTGCGATTCATGGGGTCGCAAAGAGTTGGACACGACTGAGCGACTGAACTGAACTGAACTGATTGGGGTTATGAGGGCTGGAGTGACTTTTTTTTTTAGCGTTTTAAATTTTTTTTAGTTAAGATTAAATTGTTTAGTGCTATTAATTTTCCCTTTAAGCACAGCTTTGGCTACATCCTGTAAGGTGGTTTTGTTGTTGTTGTTTGCTGTGTTTGGTCTCTGTTGCTTTGCTCAGGCTTTCTCTAGTTGCAGCAAGCGAGGGTTACTCCTCATTGTGGTGAGCGGGCTTGTCACTGTGGCGGTTTCTCATGTTATGGAGCACAGGCTCTAGGGCACTTGGGCGTCAGTGGTTGTGGCACACAGGCTCACCAGTTTCAGCTCCTGGGTTCTAGAGCTCGGGCTCAGTAGTTGTGCTGTATGGGCTTAGTTGCTCCAAGGCACGTGGAATCTTCCCTGACCAGGGATGTCCTCTACATTACCAGATGGCTTCTTACCCACTGTGCTACCAGCAAAGTCAACTTTGTCTTCTTTTTTAATTGAAGTGTAGTTTATACACAATATTGTGTCAATTTCTGCTATCCAGCAAAGTGATTCAGTTATACATATTTTTTATATATATATATATATATATATATATACTCTTTTTCATATTCTTTGCCATTCTGGTTTATTACAGGGTATTGAATATAGTTCCCTGTGCCACACAGTATGATCTTGTTATTTATCCAGTCTATATGCAATAGTTTGTGTCAGCTAATCTCCAACTCCTAATCCTTCCTGCCTGGAGTGACATAGTTAAGGGTTGTGCTTTAAAGTAATGATTCCTCTTATAATATGAGTAGGGCTTTCCTGATAGCTCAGTTGGTAAAGACTACCTGCAATGCTGGAGACCTGGGTTCGATCCCTGGGTTGGGAAGATTTCCTGGAGAAGGGAACAGCTACCCACTGCAGTATTCTGGCCTGAAGAATTCCATGGACTGTGTAGTCCCTGGGGTTGCAAATAGTCAGAAATGACTGAGTGACATTCACACACACATAATAAGGGTTGGGGCTTCCCTCGTGGCTCAGATGGTAAAGAATCCACCTACAACGCGGGAGACCTGGGTTAGATTCCTGCGGGCTACAGTCCACGGGGTCACAAAGAGTTGGATATGACTAGTGACTAAGCACATAATGAGAGTTAAGTAAGCCCAACTGTATATTTCCACTCGTGCGAACCTTATTCAACTTCACTCTTAAGCCTATTATATTGTTCAGTGACCTTAATATAACTTCTGACCATAATCTTAGCTGCCGGCTTGATCTCATGTCTAGCTTGAATGTAAACATCAATCATAATTCTCACAACCAGTCCTGATACTAAATAGATCTAATGATGGGAAGTTTTAGGTCTTTGAAGAAGCACCAAGGAATGCTAAAAATCGGGAGACTGTGAACTTGGGGATAGGATCCAAGGAACTAAAAGCAAGGGCCAAAGGTAGATGAGAGAGACACTTCCTTTCTCCTTCATAACTCCCCCTTCTGCTTAGTTGAGTCTCGATTTTTAGATACCTACAGGAGACAAGAGCTACAGAGCTATGCTCAGAGCTCTTTGGACTTATGGATTGACTTTGCTGATAAAAGCACTTGGAATGGGTCTGGGGTGCAGGGATGGGGAGCTGAAGTTAACAAGATACGCACGCAAGTGAATCCTGGCCTAAGAGGCAAGAGGCCTGGGTTCGGATCCCAGTCTTATCTTATTCTACTACAATTTGCTTTGTCATTTCACCATTTCAACGAGGAAGGGGCCTCATGTTTTTTGAGGCTTCATATAGTTCTGGAGCTTAACATTTGAGTCATTAGTTGACATTTCTTTCCATTTGTTCCTAATTAAATCTATTCCCCACTCTCCCCTCCTCAATACCCACACCCCTACCTACTCCCCGCCTCTGTGCCCCTGCCCAGGGCCCCTGAGCCCTGGCTCTCTCCTCTTTTTCTGAGCTGATCTCCTCAACTGGGCTGCTCATTTGAAGCAGGAATCTTCCAATCCCTGTGAGCTGAGGCAATGAAATCCTCATTAAACCTAATAAGAGATAACTGGTCCGTTTAGCACAAATTGTCTCCCCATGTTGGAGCTGGGATGTGGTGCAGTGAGAAAGAGGGGGCTGAAATGGGTGGGAAGGAACAAATCACAGTTGCTCACAGGCAAGGCTGGTGCGTGGTAAACACACCCTGGGAGCCTGTCTTTGCCAAGGTCATTCTTCCTATGTCCCTGCCTGAGAGCAGCTTCAGCCTGTCCAAATCTCTCCTTAAATATTTTGGACACTCCTCCTCAGTAGATGGTCCTTTCTGAAGTCTGGTTTTTAGCCCTTTGCTTCCATAGCAGCAGTGGCCCCTCAGATAACCTCTGACACCCATGCCTCATCCAAGGAGCCTGATTCCTTAGTGCACCCTCCCCCAAGGGACCACTAAGGGTTGGTCAGAGCACTTCAGCTGCTGTTGCTCTTCCTCACGCCCCTTGGCCCCCTCCCCCATCCCTCACAGTGCAGATCTGAATCTCTCCCCATCACCATTAAGCCTGCTTCTGTCTCTGCTCCAATTTTCAAACATCTCAAAGCAGGGTGACTACAGCTGTGAAATTAAAAGACGTTTGTTCCTTGGAAGAAAAGCTATGACCAATCTAGACAGTATTTTAAAAAGCAGAGACATTACTTTGCCAACAAAGGTCCATCTAGTCAAAGCTATGGTTTCTGCAGTAGTCATGAATGGATGTGAGAGCTGGACCATAAAGAAAGCTGAGCACCGAAAAATTGATGCTTTTGACCTGCGGTGTTGGAGAAGACTCTTGAGAGTCCTTTGGATTTCAAGGAGATCAAACCAGTCCATCCTAAAGGAAGTCCTGAATATTCATTGGAAGGCCTGATGCTGAAGCTGAAGCTCTAATACTTTGGCTACCTTATGCAAAGAGCCAACTCATTGGAAAAGACCCCAATCCTGGGAAAGATTGAAGGCAGGAGCAGAAGGGGATGACAGAGCATGAGATGATTGGATGGCATCATCGACTCGATGGACATGAGTTTGAGCAAGCTCTGGGAGATGGTGATGGACAGGGAAGCCTGGTGTGCTGCAGTCCATGGGGTTGCAGAGTCGGACACGACTGAGAGACTGAACTGAACAAGGCTGGGCATCTTAAGGAAAAGAAAAACAAGAGAAAACAGACTGGTATAGCAGCAGGAAAGCACAAGGCCTGATATCTGGAAGAACTTACACTATTACTTGGGTTCTAAGACACAGAACTGAAGTAGGAATGAAAGCAAGCCCCTTTCCTGGGGGTACTTTGGAAGAAGGGGTGCTTCTCTCACTGTTCTGGGCTGCAGTCGCTATAGCAGCGGGAGAGACACTGTGACCTCCAGCAGCTCCTCACTCTTGGGAACTCAGGGTTTCCTTTATGGTCAGGATTATTTTCCAGGCTTGAAAATCAGGATCTTGGCCTTTCCCTTTTGAGTTTCTGGTAAGGAGCAGGAACACAATCCTCCACCCACCGGGGGGGGGGGGGGGGGGAAGAGCACAATTTATAGAATTGTTCTGCTGTTCTTAGCCCTCTTGAGACAAAGAATTCATTTCCGTCTCTCAGGGTGGCTTCTGCTGCTGATGGTCATAATTTGCCTTCCTCTCACTCCCTGACCTCTTGATCTCTTTGCTTTTGTGCTCAAAAAATTATTAATATTTCACTTAACTCCATATACAACCTCTGGCTGCTTCTCTCCTTTTTTTTTCAGGGTGAAGTAGCATCCTTAGGGATTACTTCCTTCACCTCCACACCTGCACACTTCTCTGTGGGCAGGGCCCTGTGCGTGGGGATGAAGACTAATCCAGCAGGAGGAAGACTGGAAAGGTCCCTGCTTTGGGGAATCTCCCAAACTGAAATTAATCACAGCTATCATTTACTTCTCACTGGGTGCTCTGCACTGTTGTAAGAGCTATGTGGATATTGACCCATTTAATCCTCCCAACCACTCCATAAAGTAAGTACTATTATTATCTCTGCTTTCAGATGAAGCAATCAAGGATTACAAAGGGGAGGTAAATAAGCTACCCAAGGTAACACGGAAAGTAAGGGGCAGAACCTGGATTAGGATCACCTTGGGTGGTTTCTATGCTCATGTGTCTTGCTTTCAAATATTCTGCTGTATCTCTGCTGTGGAGAGGGGTTCCCAGCTTCTTTCTTGCCCCTGGGAAGCTCCAGATTGAGAGGTCATGCTTAGGCCCCAAAGGCCCCAAGTTTGATGGGGAGGCAGATATCCTGACCTGGGGAGGTTACGTCTAGTCTGATGGAAAAGACACAGGCTTTGCTTCCAGGACCATCCATCAGATACTGGAGATTCAGCTCCATGATGTCCTCAGTTTGATGAAAGTTATATGATTAAATTCCAGTAGACTCAGTTAATCCAATTAGAATTGTGAACATTACTGTGAGAGAGATTCAGTTCAGTTCAGTCGCTCAGTCGTGTCTGACTCTTTGTGACCCCATGAATCGCAGCACGCCAGGCCTCCCTGTCCATCACCATCTCGTGGCGTTCACGCAGACTCAAGTCCATCGAATCCATGATGCCATCCAGCCATCTATCCTCGGTCGTCCTCTTCTCCTCCTGCCCCCAATCCCTCCCAGCATCAGAGTCTTTTCCAATGAGTCAACTCTTCACATGAGGTGGCCAAAGTACTGGAGTTTCAGCTTTAGCATCATTCCTTCCAAAGAAATCCCAGGGCTGACCTCCTTCAGAATGGACTGTTTGGATCTCCTTGCAGTCCAAGGGACTCTCCAGAGTCTTCTCCAACACCACAGTTGAATGGAGGAAAGTTATGAGAGCTTGACTGGGGTCTTCCCTACAAGGAGGGGAGGAAGAAGCAGGATTAGCAGAAAGCAGAACTGCTGGTGGAGGGAAGAGGGCACAGCACCCCATGATGTGTGGTCTTGTTGAGGTCAATGCCTGGAAAGCAGGGGCTTGCCTCCTGGTTCTCAACCCTGGCTGCCTATCAGAATTAGCTGGGGAGGTTAAATTCTGATGCTTGGGGATTCACTACAGAACAATTAATCTTTGGGAGTGAGGCCAAAACACTGGTGTTTTTTAAAGGTCCCTCAGGAGATCTAATACACAGCTGGTGTTGAGGACCCCTAGCTGGAGATGGGGTCTTAAACTCTGGCATCTGGAATGTTGACTGGCTTTTGTAGAGGGGAGTCTGGAGAATTGTGTTTGCTGTGAACAGAGCTGGTAAGAATCGGAGATTAAAGGGAGCAGGCAGGGTGGGAAGTTAAGGGACCAGGAGAGGAGAGTGAGATTACTATTTTGGCTGTTAAGGATCTAGAGAAATTTGGCTTCTCTGTTGCTGGGGTTTTGAGGTGAGGTAAAAGGCCAAGGGAAAGGTAAAGCTCTGAAAACCCAGTCCCTCGTCATGGTGAGAATCACCATCAAACCTGAATAGCAGAAGGTAGACAGGAAGCACTCACTAAGCTAAGAATATTCTCTTCCTTGGCTCTGCATTTTTTTCTTCAAAAATTTTCCTAAATCATATCATCACGGGCCTCCTTTCCATGCAGAATAAAAAGGAGAAAAGGCCATCTCATCGATATTCCAAGAACATCCCTTCCTAGGGCCCTTCTATTAACTTGCTGTTTCTACCTACCTGCCCCAAAAAGACGTCCTTTTCATTATAGGGGACTGGAATGCAAAAGTAGGAAGTCAAGAAACACCTGGAGTAACAGGCAAATTTGGCCTTGGAATGTGGAATGAAGCAGGCCAAAGACTAATAGAGTTTTGCCAAGAAAATGCACTGGTCATAGCAAACACCCTCTTCCAACAACTCAAGAGAAGACTCTACACATGGACATCCCCAGATGGTCAACACTGAAATCAGATTGATTATATTCTTTGCAGCCAAAGATGGAGAAGCTCTATACAGTCAACAAAAACAAGACTAGGAGCTGACTGTGGCTCAGATCATGAACTCCTTATTACCAAATTCAGACTCAAATTGAAGAAAGTAGGGAAAACCACTAGACCATTCAGGTATGACCTAAATCAAATCCCTTATGATTATACAGTGGAAGTGAGAAATAGATTTAAGGGCCTAGATCTGATAGATAGAGTGCCTGATGAAATATGGAAGAAGATTCGTGACATTGTACAGGAGACAGGGATCAAGACCATCCCCATGGAACAGAAATGCAAAAAAGCAAAATGGCTGTCTGGGGAGGCCTTACAAATAGCTGTGAAAAGAAGAGAAGCGAAAAGCAAAGGAGAAAAGGAAAGATATAAGCATCTGAATGCAGAGTTCCAAAGAATAGCAAGAAGAGATAAGAAAGCCTTCCTCAGCGATCAATGCAAAGAAATAGAAGAAAACAACAGAATGGGCAAGACTAGAGATCTCTTCAAGAAAATTAGAGATACCAAGGGAACATTTTGTGCAAAGACGGGCTCGATAAAGGACAGAAATGGTCTGGACCTAACAGAAGTAGAAGATATTAAGAAGAGGTGGCAAGTATACACGGAAGAACTGTACAAAAAAGATCTTCACGACCCAGATAATCATGATGATGTGATCACTAATCTAGAGCCAGACATCTTGGAATGTGAAGTCAAGTGGGCCTTAGAAAGCATCACTACGAACAAAGCCTAGTGGAGGGGATGGAATTCCAGTTGAGCTGTTTCAAATCTTGAAAGATGATGCTGTGAAAGTGCTGCACTCAATATGCCAGCAAATTTGGAAAACTCAGCAGCGGCCACAGGACTGGAAAAAGTCAGTTTTCATTCCAATCTCAAAGAAAGGCAATGTCAAAGAATGCTCAAACTACCGAACAATTGCACTCATCCCACATGCTAGTAAAGTAATGCTCAAAATTCTCCAAGCCAGGCTTCAGCAATACGTGAACCGTGAACTCCCTGATGTTCAAGCTGGTTTTAGAAAAGGCAGAGGAACCAGAGATCAAATTGCCAACATCTGCTGGATCATGGAAAAAGCAAGAGAGTTCCAGAAAAACATCTATTTCTGCTTTATTGACTATGCCAAAGCCTTTGA